>PVJL010005654.1:0-104759 GCA_004026885.1 Lyroderma lyra | reverse complement strand
CCACACTGCCTTCCACAGTGGTTGTACCAGTTTGCACTCCCACCAGCAGTGTACCAGAGTTCCTTTTTCTCCACATCCTCTCCAGCACTTGTTATTCCTTGTCTTGTTGATAACAGCCATTCTCACAGGTGTGAGGTGGGATCTCATTGTGGTGTTGATTTGCATTTCCCTGATAGCTAATGAGGATGAGCATTTTTTCATATGTCTGCTGGCCATTTGTATTTCTTCGTGGGAGAAGTGTCTGTTTAGTTCTTCTGCCCAATTTTCAATTGGGTTGTTTGTTTTTTGTTGTTAAGTCATATTAGTTCTTTATATATTTTAGATATTAGACCCTTATCTGATGTGTTATTTGCGAATATTTTCTCCCATTCAGTTGGCTGTCTCTTTGCTTTGTTAATGGTTTCTTTTGCTGTGCAGAAGCTTTTTAGTTTGATATAGTCCCATTCATTTATTTTTGCTTTTACTTCCCTTGCCTTTGAGGTCAGGTTCATGAAGTCCTCCTTGAGCCCTAGGTCTATAAGCTTAGTACCGATGTCTTCTTATATACTGTTTATTGTTGCAGGTCTGATATGAAGGTCTTTAATCCATTTTGAGTTAATTTTTGTATATGGAGAGAGTTCCCAGCTCAGGTTCATTCTTTTGCATATGTTTTTCCAGTTTTCCCAGCACCACCTACTAAAGAGGCTGTCTTTTCCCCATTGTATGTTTTCTTTGCTTCTTTATCAAAAATTATTTGTCCATAAATTAGTGGATTTATTTCTGGGTTTTTAGTTCTGTTCCATTGGTCTATATTTCAGTTTTTCTGCCAATACCAAGCTGTTTTGACTATTGATGCTTTGTAATATAAATTGAAGTCAGGGAGTGTAATGCCACCAGCCTTATTCTTTTTATGCAGTATTGCTTTGGCAATTCGAAGTCTTTTATGGTTCCATATAAACTTGATAATTCTTTTATCTATTTCATGAAAGTATAATTGTGGGATTTTGATGGGTATTGCATTAAATCTGTATATTGCTTTGGGCAGAATGGCCATTTTAACAATGTTAAGTCTTCCTATCCATGAACAGGGGATATTTTTCCACCTCTTAAAGTCTGTTCTAATTTCTCTCGAAAGTGTCTTATAGTTTTCCGTGTATAAGTCTGTCATGTTCTTTGTTAAGTTAATTCCCAGGCATGTCATTCTTTTTGTTGTGATAGCAAAAGGAATTGACTCCCTCATTTCTTTTTCTGAGGATTCGTTGTTTGTGTATAAGAATGCTGTTGATTTTTGTACATTGATTTTGTATCCTGCGACTTTACTATATTCATTTATTATTTCTAATAGTTTCCTGGTGGAATCTTTGGAAAGTTTTATATAAAGGATCATGTCATCTGCAAATAGTGACAATTTGACCTCTTCTTTCCCAATTTGGATACTTTTATTCCTTTCTCTTGCCTGATTGCTCTGGCTAGAACTTACTATATTGAATAGCAGTGGTGACAGGGGGCATCCCTGTCTTGTTCCCAATTTTAGGGGAATAGGCTTCAGCTTTTCCCCATTCAGTATGATGTTAGCCGAGGGCTTTTCATATATGGTCTTTATTATTTTGAGATACTTGTCTTCTATACCCATTTTTTTCAGTGTTTTGACCATAAATGGATGTTGTATCTTAGTGAATGCTTTTTCTGCATCAATTGGTATGATCATATAGTCTTCATCTTTTATTTTGTTTAGGTGGTGTATCACATTGATTGATTTTCATATGTTGAACCATCCATGTGCTCCTGGGATGAATCCCACTTGATCTTGATATGATCTTTTTGATGCATTGTTGTCTTCTATTTGCTAATATTTTGTTTAGAATGTTTGCATCTGTGTTCATCAGAGATATTGGTCTATGGTTTTCTTTTTTTGTGTTGTCTTTGCCAGGCTTTGGTATTAGGGTAATGTTGGCCTCATAGAGTGGGTTAGAAAGTATTGCTTCTTCTTTAATTTTTTGGAAGAGTCTGAGGAGGTGTTAATTCTTCTTTCAATGCTTGGTAAAATTCATTGATGAGAACATCTGGTCGGGGGCTTTTGCCTCTATGGAGGTTGTGGATAGTCATTTCAATTTTTTTACTACTGCTTGGTCTATTTAGATTATCCATTTCTTCTAGGTTCAGTTTAGGTAGGCTATAAGTTTCTAGAAACGTGTCCATTTCCTTCTAGGTTGTTAAACTTAGTGGCATAAAGCCTTTCATAATATTTTCTTATAATCCTTTGTATTTCTGTGGTATCAGTGATAATTTCTCCCCTTTCATTTCTAATTTTGGATATTTGTATCCTTTCCTTTCACCCTTTGATTAGTCTAGTCAGGGGTTTGTCAATTTTGTTGATTTTCTCGAAGAACCAGCTCTTTGTAGCATTAACTTTTCCTATTGTCTTTCTGTTCTCAAATTCATTTAGCTTTGCTTTAATTTTTATTAATTCTTTCCTTCTGCTGACTTTGGGTTTTGTCTGTTCTTCTTTTTCTGGTTCTTTGAGATGGTATGTTAGGGTGTTTATTTGTGAATTGTCTTATTTCTTAAGATATGCCTGTAATGACATAAATTTCTCTCTTATTACTGATTTTGCTATGTCCCAATAATTCTGATATGTTGTATTTTCATTGTCATTAGTTTCTATATATTTTTAAATCTCTTCTTTTATTTTTTCATTTATACAGCCATTTTTTAATAAGATAATGTTTAATCTCCATGTATATGTGATTTTTTTGCTTTCCTTTTACAGTTGATCTCCAATTTTAGAGCCTTGTGGTCTGAGAACACACTTGGTATTCTCCAATTTCAGAGCTTTGTGGTCTGAGCATACACTTTTTGAATTTGCTGAGGCTACTTTTGTGTCCCAGTATATGTTCTATCCTTGAGAATGTTCTATGTGCACTAGAAAAGAAGGTATGGTCTCTTTTTGTTGCATGAAGTGTCCAGTAAATGTCAATTATGTTCAATTGCTATAATGTGTCATTTAGAGCTGTTATTTATTTATTTATTTATTTTCTGCTTGGATGATCTGTCCATGGCTGTTAATGGGGTGTTTAGGCCTCCCAGAATGATTGTGCTTTTGCCAGTTTCTCCTTTCAGATCTGTTAGTAATTGCTCTGTATATTTTGGTGCTTCCTGATTGGGAGCATATGTATTAATTAGTGTCAAGTGTTCTTGTTGTATTGTGCCTTTTATCACTATGTAATGTCCATCTTTGTCTCTTGTTATCTTTTTTAACCGAAAGTTTGTTTTATCAGATATCAGTATGATAACTCCTGCTTTTCTTTGGTTACCATTTGCTTCAAGTATTGTTTTCCATCCTTTCACTCTGAGTCTGTGTTTGTCCTTATGGCTGAGGTGTGTCTCATGGGGACAGCATATGGATGGGTTTTGTTTTTTAATCCAGTCTGCTACTCTGTGCCTTTTTATTGTTGAGTTCAGTCCATTAACATTTAGAATGATCAATATATGAGGATTTCCTATGGCCATTACTTTCTTTCTTTTAATTTTTATTTTTGTTTCTTTTTTTGTTGCCCCAACTATATTCCATTTATTCTGATGTTTTGTTTCAGGTCAAAGAGCCTCCTTCAGTAGTTCTTGAAGGGCTGGCCTTGTGCTGGTGAATTCCCTCAGGTTCTTTGTGTCTGAGAAGGTCTTTATTCCTCCTTCATATCTGAAGGATAATTTTGCTGGATAATTTATTCTTGACTGGAAGTTTCTCTCTTTTAATATTTTGAATATTTGATTCCACTCCCTCCTGACTTGTAGAGTTTCTGCTGAGAAGTCTGATGCCAGCCTGATGGGTTTTCCTCTAAAGGTTATAGCTCTTTTTTCCCTGGTTGCCTTGAGAATTGTCTCTTTGTCTTTAGTTTTTGACATCTTTAGACTGTGTGTCTTGGAGAAGATCTGCTGGGGTCCAGGTATTTAGGGGACCTATCTTCTTCTTGAATTTGGGGTTCCAGATCTTTCCATAGGTTTGGAAAGTTCTTGTCTACTATTTGTTTGAGTATGTTCTCTGCAGAGTGCTCTACTCCTTCTAATCCTATTATCCTGATATTGTTCTTTCTCATGGAGTCAGATAGTTCTTGCAGAGTTCTTTCAATCCTTTAGGTTCTGTATTCCCTATCTTCCTCTTTCTGAGATGTTTCCATGTTCCAATCTTCAGTGTCAACTAATTCTTTCCTTCTGGTTGGTCCTGTTTTCTATGGCAGTTGTTTCATTTCCCACTTCTTTTATTATATTATTCATCTCTCACATTTCCACCTCATTCTTCCTTATAGTTTGAATTTCATTGTTAAATTATTCCTTTTGTTCATGGATTTCCTTTCCAAGATCATTCATCTCAGCTATGGTGTTCTGCCAGTAAGTTTTCATTTCTCTGAGAGCCTTTAGAACAGCTATTTTATATTCTCTGTCACTTAGTTCATAAATTTCTAGGTCTATAAGATCCTATTCCAGAGATTTTTCATCTTTCTGAAGAGCTTTAAATCCTAAGGTACTCATATTGTCTGTTATGTTCTTCTTTGGCATTGGGCCTTTATTTTCAGCACTCCAGGAGCTCTCTTTCTTTCTCTGATTAGTATTTTTTGTGGTGTCTTGCTGTAGAGCAGATACTAGGTGACACTGGGGGCCAAGTTTGGGGAGAGGAGGAGGTGTTTAAGCCATCTCCAGTTTCCAGCAGCGTTGGAGGGTGGGGTGCATTGGTCTCTTGGCTTCCTGCAGTGTGTTGGGGAGGCTGCAGGAGAGGAAGGAGGCCAACAAAATGTGTACTGGGACCACTCCCCTTCCTGCGGTTTACTGGGGAAGCTGGCAGAGCTGGGGGAGGCTGATGGGATGCAGGCTGAAGCTGCTCATGCTGGTTGGGGTGAATGCTGTCAAATCTGCCTCTCTCCCCTCTCCAGTACTTTACCCTGGGCCCTGTTCTAGCAATTCATTTCCACCACAGATGCTCCAGGCCAAGTCAGCAAGTGCCAGCCATGCAATGGTGCCAAGCAGCCATGTGTGGGCACTGTGGGCCAGGAGCTGCTGGTTGGTAGCCCCAGGCTGCACAAGGCCTCTGGGTGCACATGTGCTCACTGTGGACCAGAAGCCATGGGGTGCACCAGGTTACCCAGCGAGTGCGCCAGGAACAAAGGTGCTGTATCTGGGGCCTTATTCCTGTCTGGGGCTTTTCATAGTCCCCATTCAGCTTCCTCGCTACTCAGAGCTTCAGAGCTCGGTTCTCAGGCTTTGTCTCTAACATGCTGCTTTTAGGTCCAGCTCCTTCATGGTCTCCCCAGGTTTCTGCCGCTCTGGCTTCCATTCTTGTCACTGCTTGGCCTCCTCCCTCCCCTATATTGTGCTGCTCCTGATTTCTTTCTAGTTCCTTTAGTTAGCCATGGTGGTGTTGGGTCGTGATCTGACTCTGCTCCCTTCCTTCTCTCCCATTCACCCCACTTTCTCTAACCTTCAGGTGTTTTCTTGTGATACATGGATTTCTCAGTTGTCACTGTGCCACTCAGGGTTTCCTTTGTTGGCTGCTGGTCAGCCATTTAATTGTATTTTCTGGGAGAGTTTCTAGGGGCCTCCTCACTGGTCATCATCTTGCCTAATTCCCTATATATTCTTTTATTATTCTTTTAGGGAGTTAATCTAGAGATAAAAACATCCTTTGCATATAAAAAATCTAATGTTATTTTGTATTTTTATCACAATTCCAAAGTTTTCATTTCCTTTCTTCATATACATGACTATTATTATGTATATTAATATTTTTTAGTCACATATTTGCCCTCTTAATTTTTTCCTTATCTTTCAGGTTTCATTTGTAATCATTTACCTCCTGCCTGAAAAAGAAACAAAACATTGTTTGACATTTACAATAATGTAGATCTGCTAAAGGTAAGTGACCTCTGTTTTTCTTATCTGAAATATTTATACTTAACCATTATTCTTCCAGGATATTTTCGTTAGTGTCAAAATTCTAGGCACTCTCTGAAAATAACATTTTACACTCTTTTGGATTTCATTGTTTCTTTTGAGAAGTCATCTCTCAATTGCATAATTGTTCCTTTTAAGATAATATGATTTCCCCCCAGCTGCTTTTTAAGATTTGTTTGTCTTTACAGTTTTATATGTGTCTATGTGTGGTATTTTTGTATTTATCCTACTTGAGATTTGTAAAGATTTGTGATTCTGCCACTTGATATGTTAATTTTGAAAAATTCTCAAATATTGATTTTAACCCATTCTCTCTTTCTTTGTACAACTCCAGTGATATTTATATTAGGCTTCCTTGCCTGTATCTCAGATATTTCTTGCTTATTCTCTGCATTTTTTTATTCTTTAGTCTCTCCATGTTCTCTTTTGAATATTTTCTTATACCTATCTTCAAATTCACTCATTCTCTCTTCAGCTGTGTCTAAAATGCCTTAAACCAATTCATAGAGATGTTAGCTGTGGTTATTGTATTTTTCAGGTCAGAAATTTATATTTTTAATTTTTTTCTTTGCCATAATTCTCAACTCTAATTATCCTTATCTATTATGTCCTTGAAAATATTAAGAGTAGTTATTTAAAAGTCAAGTTCTCATTACTTCATTATCTTATTTTTATTTAATTTCTTCCTCATGTCTGTTTCTCTTGGATTTTGTTCATATTGTCATGTCTTCTTAATTTTCTGCTTTTGTTGACTAAATTCTTGACATTTTATTTAAAATAAATAAAAATAATTCGAGGCTTAGAATCATGCTTCCCTCATTCAGATAAAATTTAAGTTTATTTCCAGCAAGTGGCTCAATGTATTAACAATTCAGGTCAATTTAACTCACTACCTCTTAATCTTAAGATGATGTCCTTTTAGTCTCCTACCTAAAGACTCAGAAGTTACCAGACACCTTGAACATTGGTGGTACCTAGAATCTATTTTGTATTACTCTAGTTGTCAGGCTCTAGCAAAGTTCTGCTTAGCGTGTCAACCTCTCAATCTTCTGGAATCAATGGACAACCCTAGTGGAAAAGCTATGATCATCTTTCCAAGTTTGCATCTTCTATCAGATCTTGGCTATATGATTCTACCATATGTCGTTAGCTTTTTAAGCAGATTATTTTGGGTTAACTTTCCTAATCTTCATAGAAAGGTTGATCAAAACTTCCTAACCTCTACTACAACATGGCTTCTTCATAGCTATTTAACGTAGTCTACAAACATGTTCCTATATCTCTAATATTAAATTTTTAAAAAGAAAACCATTCCCCTGTCTCTCTGCCTTCTTTAACCCTACCAGACTGCTGTACCAATTTTTCGGTAATTTCCAAATCTGCCGCTATACCGCTGTACCTAATTTTCGGTACTTTGCCTAGTACGTGGAAAAAATGACCCCAAGTTCCATCTTATTCTAACCACTTGTTTGCATGTAACTAACATTTTTCTATATCATGTTGGTTTTTTCTCTTTAATGCTCAGGAACCCAGGCATAGGGGACAGTTAGGCTCAGGGCCTCAGGCTGCATCTTCATTTCCCACTCGCTCTTTAACCCTCTGCCTGTTTGCTTTCATCAAAGTTCAGAAACTGCTGTAACTGAAGTCAGCAGTGACCACCCAATTTCCAAATCCAACAGACTCATGGTAGCCCATATCTTACTTTCCTTCACACTTGAAATTTTTGAAACACCCACCCAGGAGATCAATGTAGTCTTTTATTATTATTATTATTATTGAAGTTGAACCTTCTTCCATAAGTTTAAGCACTTACTGTATTAATTTTTCTGTAAACTATGTTCTTTCCCATGTTTATGATAGCTATTTATATATTAAGAATTTAGTCTTTTTTAGAAATATTAAATGCAATATTTTTTCTAGTTTCTGATTTATTTGTCCTTGACAATTTTATGCAGGTTTTTTCTTTTAACATAAAAAAATGTAATTATTATTTTGGAATTTTGATTCATATATTAAAAGTAAACTGGAATTTCTGATGATGATTTGTGCTGAGCCAGGCTCAGAGAAGCCGCAAACATTTTTGGCAGTTTCTTAAAGACTAAAACACCATAAATTTTCTACCAGTTTTCTTAGGTTATGAACCCCTGGGACTTCTGATGTCATTCTCACTTAAAATCAGACATAGGAAAAGGTTTCTATCAGGGTTGTGTTACAATTTTATTCTGTTAGAATTATCCCAGCATTCAGGGTTTCATGTACAGCAGGTCAAAACATGATCACTCTCTGATGTCCTGCTATCTCACAGCTTGTCCTTTGAATAGTATCTAATCTTACCTCAGAAATGGTCAAGCTTCAACCTGTTACTGACTTTTGAAACTAAGTATAATTGAGCTGCAGTGTGCTATAAAGAAACAGCAGGAGATATGAAATATCTTTGTCCACAGAAAAAAGGTGATTTAGTTTTGGGAGAAGACAATGGGCATTATAATTTAGAAAATTTCATTTCATATTCTTATATTCTCATTTATTAATATTATGATTTTATCAAGCTCTTTTATCTTTCTGAGCTTTTTTGTAAAATTTATAACAAAAGAGTAATCATTTGTGCTTATAACCCCAACTTGCTTGTTGTGCATATTTTGTTTTAACTCTAAAATCCTTTCCCAGGCCTTACCCCTCACCTCCACCATCCTTTTTTTTTTTTCTTCCATATTTGGCAAAACATTTTATGTTCTATCTTTCTCCGTGGCATTTAGGTATAGTATCTTATAAAGAAAAGATACTACATGTATAAAAGAGAGTTGGAAATATAGAAATGATGGAGATGCATAATTAGAGTATAAAATGGGTGGGAGGAGTTGAGTGCCTCAAATAACTTATGAAGTTTGAGCGATATGAGGAAACAAACACAGAATATCTCTAGAATGTAATTGCATCTTGGGAGTACCAGAGTCATATGGGACTCATTTAACATAAGAAAGTTCAGAATAGAGAAAACAGTAATTATTTGAGTGAGGGAATAAGGTATCAGAAGGAAGAAAGGATTAATTGTGCACCAAGATTAGAAGGAAGGAAATAACCTATAGGCCAATCCAAATGCTGGTTACTCCATAGCAAAAACCTTAAGAAATTATTACCACAAGGGAAGCTCGACATTAGAGATCTTACTTGTAGAAATTAAGTAAGTAGAAACAATTTCTTGGATACTAAAGACTTGCTAAGTATTAAAATAGTACATTTTGAGATCATAAAACATTATTAAACCAAACAGAAAAATCTTTAATAAAATGAATTTGATAGAAGAGGCTAAGATAGAAATATCTATTTTTACCTTACTGAAATTTCATATTATAAAGATTAATTAAATATGTTTTAAAAGAAAGACAGTCATAATCAAGTACTAATAATGGGAAAAATAAATTATAATATGAAGTTAAATGTTTTACAATACCTCAACCTATTTTATAGTTTATACATTATTTTTTAATGGGAAGGATTTTAAAGAAAGAAAATCTGCCATAAATAATAGCAAGATGCCTTCGTAATGTTATAAATCAACTTCTGTAAGTGTAGGGTTTCTTTAATGGATATGCTTAATTTTTTTCTTTGTCTTTGTAGATATTCCTTTAAAAATATATTCCTAAAAGTCATTTCATTCCCTTTGAGCTCTGCTTTGAAATTCATCATGTGCAAATGCTTTCAATAATTCTAATGGGGGAGAATAGTGGTATTGAGTAATTGTTTGAAGTGTTTGCTTTAAATAGCATTTCAGTATTAATAGATACTCTTGACTACCAGTATGGTAGGTTATATAAAATGAAAGTAGTATGGACAAGCATGTCCTATTGATGTAAATATTTCTTTTAGTAGAAAAATCTTAAAATACTTGGTTTAGCAGAAAATATACCAAATTTGTAGTGCTCATTTCCACTGGAGACCGGGCACATCAGCCCCATGTACTGGTTCTTTTTCTGAACTGACGGTTCACACCTAATGTAACCCTCCTTCCCTAAACCCATTCATGAAGATCCCCCAAGTCCCCACGTCTCTACTGGCAACTTCCCTCCTAGAGGCCTGAGGAAAGTTTTATTGCTTTCTGGATTATGCAAGGTATCATTATCACTGAATATTTCAAAACCTTCTCTTTCCAAGCTAGACTCCATTAATACCAACTGTCTCCTACAATCAAATGTGTTCTGATAGTGCTCTCCTTTTTATTCAGCAAGGTACCATCCATTTTATCTTCTTTTATCCACATATAAAGAGTGAATTGCCATAGTTCCAGTGTGATCTAGGGCAGTTCTACCTCTGATATTGTAAAACATCTTTCCCAGATGAAAATAGACTCTTTGGCTAGCCAAATCTCTTGAAACTGTGCTTAAATAATTATCCTGAAGTAACCTACCTCTTTATGAAATATAAAAACCTGTTGTACTTTTCTTCTGTAAATAGTAATTTACATTGAACTCAAAATTTAAATTGCTTCTGTATTCTAGTGTTATAAATAAAAATCCGATTCATAATCCAACGTTATACAGAAATAAAAGGTATTCAATCTGGAAGTGTGCACGTAATCCAAATTGGTTGTGTTCAACCCCAGCATTCCAGCCACTAAATTGTCATTTATCTTTGCCTGTTAATACGCATTACTGATTCCGTCACCGTGCTTTTTGAGACTATACTGTGTCAACCTCATATCCCTTCAAATGACAACATTGAGTACATAATACTATTACTTCTTAATGCTAATACTGCTTTCCTGCTTTTACTCTCCCAGGAAAGCTCTATTGGGTGACAATGTGGGAAGCAGGAAGTAATGTAGCCAAATATTCAGGCGCCACACATCCTATGAATATGTTGCAGGCCATCTGAAGCAAACGTGGAGTGAGGCCACACCGTGAAATAACATGAAAGTCTGCCAATGCAGCTCTATCATCCAGCAGTGAATCACCCCAGCAGGTCACGGAGAAGTCAAGAACATTCCACTAGTCACTAAAAATATGTTGTCTGATAGAAACCAATCACCAAAGCAGAGCTGCAGAAAGAATTTATCAGACAGTAGAAATGGCAACACATAGAACATGCTACTATGTGAAGAAACAAAGAAATCTGAAAAACAAAATTATAAGTGTTTGTATAAGAAACGGGCTAATAAGTTGATTACCAAACATCCCACAGGGACTAAATTTAGTTAACTAGTTAATTAGATTAAGTTTTTAAAAAACGAAAAGAGTCAATGAGATAGAAAATCTGATAAAAATTTTAAAAGGCTGAAATAAGTATCAACCAACGTGAGACACTAGAAGAAGTGAAATTTAGTGAGATGTAGTACAGGAGCAGAAAGTAGCGTAATAATGTGAGCGGAATCAGGGAATAGACATGGGGAGTAGGGACCTGGAGAGGGTTCACATCAGAGAAGAGCATCATAGTGCTGAGGTTACTGAATTTACAGAAGCTCACCATGGAGGTGCACACATTCTCTGATCATTGATTGTGTGTCTACCATTGCATCATTGACCACTGTGGACACAGACAAAAGCAGAAAGCCTGATCCTACTCTAACCACGCTGAAAATCTAGGTGAAGAAAGAACACTAACAAACAGAAACTAGAACAAGGAACTTGGCAGTGAGCCAGCACTAAACGGTATGCTGTAAAGTACAAAAGCTGCAAAGTACACGGGGAAGTAGAGAGTAAAATGAAGTGCACTGTCCCTCAGAGATGGCTCAGAAACTGAGTCCGGGCTCTCGAGGCATTCTCCTTGCTCGAGCCTGCTCCTACCTCTTTGGAGTGTACTTTCTCCTCAATAAACTATCTCTTTGTCTCACCTCTAAAAAAAAAAAAAGAAAAGAAAAGAAACTGAGTCCATGCTTTAGGTGAGGACTAGATTCAGAGATAAATGCAGGAGAGTCTGGGGGCAGGGGACACGTAGGCAAATGACACTATGCCCCACATTAACACTTCTCAAAAAGAATAAATATTGCTTTAAGGTCATCAGAGATATTCTTGAATCTCTAGGAAAGCAATAAAACTAGAATAAATGCAATCTGTTCTATGAAACATGGTTGAAACAAGAAGAAGCAATAGCAGGAGATGGGAGAGAGGGAAAAGAGGGTGTCTCCCCCAACCCCTCCGTGGACCTCCTTCCCCTGACGCCACCTGAGGCCACTTGCATCCTCCATGGAAGACCACATCCCTATCTCTGATTGATTCTTTCCTTTGCACCTTCAGGCCTAAGAGTGGAACTGGTGGCAGCACTGTCACCTGCTTTGGGGTCCTGCTCACACGTGGGTAAATCATCCTGTTATTAAACTCTCTTTGAGTGCCCAGTATGAGTGTGCTGTTTCCTTCCAAAACTCTGACTTAATGACATAAAGAGGCCCCTAATGGCCAATAGACACACCCAAATATGCTCAGCATAATTAATCATGGACATACCAAATAAAACCAAAGGGCTATCATTTCACTTGATTGGCAACAATTAAACACTTGATAGTAACAAGTTTCAGCACGAACACAGAACAGTGGGCACTCTCATGAACTAAGGGTGGAAGTATAATTTGATACAACCCCTTCAGAAAATAATTTGACATTTCGTAGGAAAGTCGGACATGTGCAGAACTTACGATCTGGCTATTCCACTTGCAGGCATGGACAAGAATGCACACTCTAGCAAAGTTTATATTATAATTAAAGTTTATATTATAATTAAATAAAAAGAAAGAACCTGGAAACAGAACCAAATGTGCATGAACAAATGCATGAAAAATATATATGTCAGGGACTCCTCACAAGATGAAACACTATCCAGCAATGGGAAAATAAATAAATCAAAGCTATACTCATCAATGCAGTTCAAGTTCAAAACATGATACTGAGCAAGGAAAGCAATTCATGGAGCAACTTCAGCACAATTCATTTATATAAAATACAAAGGCATGCCAAACAAAATGACACCTGGTTTAAAGGAGACACCCATATGTGTATCTATAAAAAACAAGTAGAAGAGTCATAGACAAAAAACCCCGAGATATTATTTACTTCCTGTGGACAGAGGATTGGGGAGATAGTGGGGCTGCATGGGGATTGGTAAAGACCATCTCTTGAGCTAGGAGGTATCTGAATTATTGTTTCACTTTCTATACTTTACATACTCTAGATATTCTTTTGTGTGTATGCAAATTATAATAAAAACATTAAAGGAGAACTGAAACAAAAGATCCCAGAATAAAAACTAATAAAAAATAGATATTAATAGATTATAAGAAAAGTGTGACACCGTGTGAGTTTTTTATGTTGCCATTAACAAATGACCACAAACTTAGTAGCTTAAAGCAAAACCAACGTGTTCGTTTCTAGGGTCAGCAGCTGGGCACATCTTACCTGGGTCCTCCTAACAAGGGTGCAGCTTAGAGTTTCCAATTTTTATCAGGCTTTCTGTTACTGCTGATTTTCTTCATTGTACCTACCACTATTTGGAATTATTTACCTGGTCACTTGTTAATTATCTGAATCTCCCCCACCCACAGACTAAGAGCTCCATGAGGACAGGATGTGGCTCAGACAGTTGTGCTCACAGACTTGCTTTCATCAAGTGGGGGCCACATGAGTAGTTCTGGCCAGCAGACCGACTGAGAGCAGAAGTGACCTGTGACTTTTCTGGATGAAACAGTTAAGAGCCAGGGTGCGTCCCCTGACCCAATTTCCCACCCCCCCACCCCCGGCATCATGACTGTTTGTACCTTTTCCATACGACGCAGCCACAGTAGAAAGAGGCTTCCAACCTTATCAAACTTCCCTGAGGAAGAAACAAACTTTGAGTTATTGAGAGCTCATTATACTGGATCTCAGACTGACTTTTTTCCTTCATTGTACCTTCACTTCTTAAAAGAGGGTGCAGGACTCTGTGAATTCTCATTAATGTGTGTTGAACGAAAGGAAGAATGGACAGGATGAAGGGAGAGAAGGAGGAAACACAGGAGAGAGAAAGAGGGTGTGAGCGAAGGAAGGAGGGAGAGAGAAATGTAAGGAATCAGGGGGAGGGAGGGAGGAAGAGAGAAGGAGGAGAGAAACAAGTTACCACGGAGTAAACAGAGCCCCCAAGGAGCCTCGTGTGGCTGCACAGTGGCTCCTTATTCTCCGAGTGCATGTGCACACCCCTCCCACAGTTTGGAGCCCTTAGACCTGACTACTTGCTCTAACATTTACTAGCCATGTGACCTTGGACAAGTCACTCACCTGTCTGACTTCCCTAATCTGTAAAATAGACATAATAACATTGTCTTACCTACTTTGTAAAGTTAGTGTGTTGATAAATGTGTAAAAGTCTCCGAATGCTTTATAAACTGTTAAGTCCATAGATAAATGGAAAGCATTATTGTAGTTGTTTTCTGTGGCTTTGCTCCGTTTTGAATTGATTAAACAGAAAGTTACATAATAACATTGTGAGTTAAGAAATAAATGAGAAAAAAAGTGGTACATCCACAGTGGGCCACAATAGATATGTTCCTGTATGGAAACATATTTGGTTTAATTGCAACTAATTCAAAACTACTTCTTAGGTGTTTATGAATCATAAAATGATAGGTTATCATTACCTAAAAATGGCTGCAGCGTGGAAGGCAGAATATTCTCACAAGAGCTGGTATTTGTCTTCGCATTCCTGTGTTGTCTTTCCAAGAAGGGGTCATGGAGATTGCAGCAAGGAGATGGAAGAGCATTGGCCTGTAAAAAACTTATTGGTAGAACCTGGGTGAGAAGCCCAGAGGGCTGACAGTCCCTAGTTAGAGAGTCTGATTTCTCTTTGTGTTCTTAGGGAAATTATAAGCTGAAGAAATCCAGGGACACATCCTGTGAAGATGAGGGAACATTTTTCCAGTCTAAAAAACTTAGGAAAGAAGGATTATACAGTAAATACATGGGGAGAACATATCAGAAAGACTTCATTTAAGAAAGAATGTTTTTAGTTATTATGAGTAGTCTGAGCTGTACTCCTGAGGTGCCAATCAATTCACAAGACCTCTTTTGTGTTGACTCTGTGTCCCACATGGTGGCATAGTAACAGAACAGTTGGAATCTTGCTGGATTCTGAATGACACATTCAAAAGGTTTTTAGGTTAGAAATGTTAGGATGAGTGACGAAATTCTTTGTATATATTAGGTCCACAGATTTTAAAAATCATGTTTTGCAGGTATTCATTCAGTACTCACTGATGAATAAATTAGATACAAATCACATAAATCAACAGAAAACTTGAGTTTACCCATGCTATAAGCTACGTTGCTCATGCAGTGGAATAAGTGACCCTGATTGGTTTCTCTAGGCCATATGGCACGAACAGATACTCTTCACGGGGCAAGAAAGGTCTTCTTTTCACATCATTTTCATGCACAGATTTTGCCATTTTGAGTCAATTGGCTTCATTTGATAACATCTCTATTGGATTCTTGGCCAAACATAAAGGTACTGAATTTTTTCAATAACATGCCCTCTTTTTATTGATCTGATTGTTAAATGTATTCATTATTTTTAATTTGAAGTGCTATAGCATAGTGTGTGTGTGTGTGTGTGTGTGTGTGTGTGTGTGTGTGTTGCTCATAATTCATTTTTAGGATCTGAAATTTTAAGTCAACCTGACTGGAACTAAGGATGTTGGAATCAGGTGGTTTTGACATTTAAAAACGGACAATTAACTTCTTAAATTTCTGGATGGAACCCATAAGGGCAAAAACTTGAAAAAGATGGAAGGGACTTCCTCCCCAAATTACCACATTTAATTCATTGGATGATAAATTGGAATCTAAATTCATAGCCCAAACTCAACTTGAGAATTAAGTCACATGAAGAATAAGGACAGTGTGATTGATGCTTTGATAAAACTTATGCTGCCCTGTATAGTTGAAACTAATGTCCAGGTCACTTCTCCCAGAGGCTTGGCTAACCTTGAGTTTAGGCTGCAGCTTGCCTGTGGTATGTCTACAATATGTCTATGATACTTAACGTGTCTCCAGAAAGAGTTCTTCATCTTCTCCTGCATCAAAGGTCACATTCTTGTTTGTGGCTGCCCATGGATGTCTGGGTTGCTGCCTGAAATGACTGCCAGCTCTCAGCTCATTTGCAGACTATAGGTAGATGGAAGGCCAAAGATGAGCTCAGTAAGTCTTTCCAAGTTCAGATGAATTCTGCTCACTTTTCTGGGGTTCCCTTTGATAATTCAGTGTCTATGTGCCCCGTAAGGAGGTACTTTTAAAAATCTTATCACAGCATTTTGTACAGCATTTTGTTTTTATATACAAGTCCGATGTCTATCAAGGGAGAACAAGCCATCATCAAGTTTCTTAGAAATTTTAGAGTGCTAGTTACTATAGCAATAATTTTCAGGTACAATAGATTTTATTAGCAGTTTTTGTTATATTTCCAGATCTATCTTAGTGGTAATAAAAATTATTTTAAACTTTAGACTTCAGCATGTGAGTCCAGTTTTTGGAGCTAAGATCATTTGTCTAATAAGAGTTATAGTTGTGTTCTATAATTTGTCATTGACTCATCAGCCTTACCATCCCACAGAGTGAATACTTGACCTGGGACACTCTTACTGGGCCTACTGGGACAGGGTAGGGAAGAGAAATGAGCCCTGTGCAACTAAACAAAAAGCCATACCACCGTCCAACACTTCCGGAAAACTCTCTCAGACCTGAGCTGGTGAATACGGAATAAATGCATGTGACACAAGATTTTAAATGTGTGGGCATAATATATAACAAAGTTTTGAGGATTTGTTAAATTTGCTGCGACAAGCATGGATGCATCAAATTTCCAAAATACCAAAGCTGAGTCTATACGGCACTAAATGAATGGTCTCTCCGGGAAGTGGCTGCACAATTTAGGCAGGCGTAGTCAGGATGCCAGATTGGAATGAGATTTGGCTGACCACACATCCTAAATTAACCAAATCATTAGCTAGGCTCTACTTGACTGAGTGCTTTGTAAATGCAACATCCATGGCAATCAATGATCAGAGCCAACATAATGTAGCAGTAAATCCTTAACCTCTGACCCTGATTCCTATCATCTTGAAACTGAGCTAATGACTACCTGGCAGGGTTATTAAGAGAATATTTTTGCATTGTTTTGGCTTGCAGTAAGCACTCAATGATTATTAATATTTGCCAAAGAGATGACCTCACAGTGCTAGTTCAATGTACATTTTTAAAGCTCCCAGTGAAAACCTAAGTATATTGGCTCAGGGAAACCAATATATTAACACTTTGCCACAAAGTAGTTTATTCAAATTAGGTAATTCATTATATTAGCTGGGCATGCCCTGGGTATCCTGTCCTGGCTAAGAAATTTTAAAGTTGCTGAGAAGAGAAATTCAGGCTGAGGAACCCTTCAGCTGGGGTAAGTAAAAAGACGCTATGCACAGAGGAAACAAGTTTTTAAAAGAACTGAAAGACTCAGCCCAACCTTTTTCCAAATAATCTGGTCCCTAGTCTGATCCACACGACAAAACATCCTCTTGATGGGTGCTTTGGTTACAAACATTACAAGCCAAGGGCAAAAGCAGACCCTGTGCACCCTCTAAACCATGTGTGCATGTACCTGCGCATGTGCACCTGTGCGCATGCGTGTTTATTCCATCATGCAGGAAACCGCTCTGTACAATATGCTTCACTCCTTTCAGAAAATTAATAACTAGGCTGCCTTTTTTAGACTGTATGAAAAATTATTTCAAAATATATTTTATTGTTGTATATAGCCTGAAAATTTGGGCTGTTTTTAAATATTGTTTATCACTCAGGATGTAGAATTAACAAATATGCCTTTGCACACATTTCAGGTCAATACTTTTTCCCTGGACTAACAAGTAGATGATGGCTGGAAACAGGAAGGGTGTGCTAGTCAATTATTTACTAGGGAGCATTTATGTCCCATGTTAGCTAAAGGTTGGTGCTGTCCACATAAATCTCATATTTTGTGTCATGTATCATAAAATATTAGGCCAATTATTTTACAAGTATGATGTTCATTTTTGAATTTCCTTTGTGCTTTGGGCTGGGATGAGGCAGAGTCTTTAACTCAAGGTTAAATTTGTTGGTATAACCTGCTACAAAGTAGTGGTGGCATGGCAAATTATCCATCAGAAGGGGTGATCCCAACATTGATCTTTTCATTTGCACCATGCAACTTGATAGTCTGTTGCCTGATGGCATCCTTTCTAAGCTTTATGTTTGTATTTGTTTGGTGAAAGAGATAAAAAGAAGCTTTAGTAATCTCTGTCACCCGAGACTCCAGGTGTCTCCCTAGTCTGTCTTCAGTTGGGACAAGCCCACTTGAGCAATGAACACCAGAGTACTGGGGACAGTATCGCCTGCAATGACCATCACCAAGCATCACATAACTACTAACCTCCCTGCCTACACCTTTCCTTTTGCACAGTGATCTGGACACAAGCGCACACGGAGCATAACAGAGCTAATGAACATGAATATCAACAGCAATAAAATAAACTAAAAGCCTCATTCTCCCAACAGTGTGGCCTTAGCACAATTGGGCTATATTTTATTCTCCAGATTTTAAAGTTGTGTTTTAAATTCTGCACATGGCAGCCATACTAAATATCCCCTTAGACAAGATGCTGCAGTGCTGAGTAAGACCCCTGCAAATCAGCAATGCTTTTTCATAAGACCAACATCCATAATTTATATCTGCATACAATTAGCCTGTTTACATTTACACATTTTCCGCTTCCCTTTTATGTGAAATATTCCGCAGGACACTTGGTTATGCATTCAGAATAACCTTTTTAAAATAAAGACTGCAGGACCAAACAGTTTATAAAATCCAATACCTAATAAATTCTTTATATGAATAAAGAAGTGTTTTCTTAATCAGAAGCAGTATGCTTGTATTGGAGTTGGCCTCTTTTGACTCCCAGGCCAATTGTCTGGCACCATAGGGCTCTTTATTTTTTAAAGGTTTTCAAGAAAAGAGAAAAATACACTACTGCCTTTCTTGATGGTTTCATTTGCATACAAATTTCTCTTACCCATCATTAGATCACTATAAGGATAATTTTTATGACTTAGGCCAAGTCAATCCCTTGTATTAACATGATGAAGAGACAGAAAATTCAGTCAGTGGTCAGAAATTTAGTATTCTAAATTGGTATCAAAATCCTGAATTCCCTCAATATATTTAGCCTTGTGAATGGATGTCACTGTTGGGAGATGTATGTAACAGAGAGGGACTTTAGCAAATTCCTGCGCATGCAGCAGTTGACCTGCAGTGGTCTGCGTGACCAGGGATTGGCCTGAGCAGTGGGCCAACAAGCAGGACCTCCCAGCAGTGCCTTCAGCGGGTTCATCCCTCCCACCCTTCTCACCGGGCAGCTGTGGATCTGAAGTGAACGGAGCCACCTCAAGCAGAAGCCGGGATTTGTCACAGCTCCTGTGCCCGCTTTGGGATGGAGTGAGAATCCACCAAAGAAAAACAAACCTGCAGTAAGGAGAGACCTTCATCAAAGGGATTTGCAAGAGGACAAAGGGGGCTCTTACAAGAGAGAAGGGGATGATCGTAATAGGGAGGGGAGAAATATTGCACTTGGGTGCATGCTGTCGCTTCCCGTGACCTGATGGTCTGCCCGTGTCTCATGAGTGAGCAAAAGTGGTTTCTTTTATAGAGAGTAGTCGACACAGCTAGAAGGAACTGAGTGTGAGGAAGTGGGGTAGATGAGAGGGTGACCTGAGCACAGAACTGAGGAGGAGCCTAAGGGGAAATGTGTTGTTTTAGTGTGAGAGGGATAGCTTTGGGCCACAGATGGACCCACGTACATGTATTTAGAGCTTCTTTACAAAAGGACAAGAATTCTCGAAACCAATTCTTGGTATTAAGCTCCTGACATGTGGACTTGGTTAGTCCTGGCTTTTCTCACGCTTCAGCTGTAGTCCCCTCCACTGCAGGTGAGCCCTTCTGGTCCCTGAGCCATCGCAGACTTGAAGAGGAGGCAGATTGAGCCCCTCAGCCCCGCCACATGAAGTAGGAAGTTAGCCTTGCATCTGACTTCCGAGGCCTAGCGCCAGAACAAGGTAAGTTTCCCCAGACCTTTGTCCTTTCCAGGTTCTGGCTTCCTCGGCCACCCTTAAATCATGTATAGGACGTTCTAAGAACTTCCAGAAAAACTATACAGACTATCACTGCTAACCAACATCCTCCCATGTCTGTCATGGTCAACAGTCAAAATATTGTCATATGTATTTCCCAGTCATTCCACGTCTAACTTTTAAAAAAGAATTCTTATTGATATTGCTCAAGAGCCTTAGTTGATCACAGCTATTGACAACTGACATGAGATGAAAGGATCTCTAATAAAAGAGGCATTAGAGGTTATATAAGTGAGCTTTGAGAACTTGATTGTATTTTGAAATTATACATTTAGGCAATGTAGAAATTAAAGAAGCCATAAGTCTTAACTGGAAATACCTCCAGGTGTCCTCATTAATTAACTCATTTATTCATCCATTCATTTACTTATTCATTCAAATAATTACTATTAAGGTTTCTGTAGATGCCAGGCACCAATACTTGGATCTCAACAGTGGAGAGGGTGGACCAGACCTGCCCTCATAGAGTTTGAGCAAGAGAGCATTTAAAGTGGGTTTTAAATAAGAATCATTGTGTAGACGTGTGATGTGCACGTAGATTGTAGGGTGAGCTGTACCTGTCCTATGCAAGAAATGATAGTTCCTGGCACAGTGGGACGGAGCATATAATTAGTTGGCAAGCTTCCAGCTTGAGATCCTAAGACATTTTCTTTCTTGTTACCAAACCCATGCATCATGCATCTATCACTTTTCTTCTCTTAATGTAAAATCTGGAACTCTCTTCTTTTTAATTTGAGAAAAATGGGGCATTGATGCTAAGCTCAATATTGGAAAAGCAAATGTCACTTAGTGAAGGATCAGAAACGTACGATGTAGGTTTCCGTGTAGAACACACGTCAGTAGGAAGGTCCTTCGAATGTCCTGCCGTGTACTGGAGGGCTTTCCTTCTGGATGTCGGGATCTCATTCTGAGAATGCCAATGAGGTATGAAACGCTGCATAAATAACCACAGCTAACCATTGATCACATATTTCACTGGGAAGAATGAGCTACAAGGAGACGGTCTCATTTATTTTTCAGAATGAAAAAAACGTACACATAATGCAATCAGAAAAAAATATGGTGTGCTACTGTGACAACAGGGCTACTTTCATCATTGTTTGTTGTTTGTTTGTTTGTTTACACACATTCTGACTGTTCTAGTCAGGATTTAGAACAGCTGCTTCTCATTTTTATAGCTTTCAACGTACACATACTTTATTTGTTTTGTGATCAGCAATTAGAATTATTATATCCAAGACCATAGGATATGATTGTGCAGCCATTTTTAGTTCTGCTTTTGGAATTCATCAGAACTTAGACTGAGTATGTGCGTATACGGGTCTTTATTCCTACGCACAGACACTGTGCAGGGAAAGCCATTCTGCCAGCACAGGCATGAAAATCTGAAGAGATTAGAGGACCCCAAAATAGAGAAGAGATGCAGATTTTTAAGAGAAAACTAGGAACAACATTCACTTGAAACACTATGTAAGACTGCTCCAAATGTAGCAGATGTGGTGGCAGCATAAATATTGACGCAACCTGGTATTGTAGGGTGTCCCTGCAGCAAAGAAGTCAGAGAATGTCGGAGTAGAAGTGGGCGTTGGACATTAAATCCAGGAGTTAACTGTGGGCTTATGTATTTCTTTAAGAATTTAATGAAATCTTTAGACAGTTTCCCCTAGACACTGCATATATAATAAAGCTTGCACACTATTTTAGGAGGTACACAGACTCCTCAAATTTTTCCATGGATCATAGATAAAGAGAAAATAAACTAGTGTTATGTCTGAACAGACGAAGAACTAAGATGAAAACTGATTTGATTGACATCATCCACCCATGTTTCCATGATTTTAAGATAGTTCTAAAGCTGGATCTATCTCTCCCCTTAAAAGGAAATATAGTTCCATTTCCCTCAATGGGAAAAGAGGAATTTCAAAGAAGTTATGAATCAGAAAATATATGTTCCCAGATTTAATAGATAGCTAGATAGATGATAAATCAATGATTGATAGATAAATGAGAGATAGATAGATAGATAGATAGATAGATAGATAGACAAACGTAGATCACCCTGTTCTATATACTCCACTTATTATCTTTATAACAATTTAATAATAAGATAACATTATTTTGTTCATAATTTGTTTTCCATTTAGTCTGCTTCTCTCCACCAGAATGTAAGCTCCTTGTGAGGAGGGAATTTTTCTCTTACTGCCATGCCTGGAAGGTAGGCTGGCATCCAGCACACATTTTAATGAATATCTCTGGATGGAACAAGTAAGTGTATTTGAAGGAATGTCATGTTTTTGAGTAGATGGGCAATAGATGATAATCATGTTTGGTGTCTGCTTGTTCGTTTTGCTCTTTCTTTTTAAATATCCTTTGTGAGGGAGTTCCCTGGCGGTGTAGTGGCTAGGCTTCAGCGCTCTCCATGCTGCGACCTGGGTTCGATTCCCAGCCAGGGAACTACCCACATAAATAAATAAGTAAAACTTTATTAAATATCCTTTGTGGGATTTATGTGTATTTTCTATTTTTCTGTGATGTGTATGCATTTCTTGGATGTGCTACTTTTAATAAAACATTCAGATCACTGGAATTTCAAAAATTAGTACTTTAAGTGTCCCAGAAAGGTGAAATTAGAGCTGATAATTTCTGGAAATTACCAGCAACACCCCCAACCCTGGGCTTTATATATATATCTATATATATCTATATATATAGATATCTAGATATATATATCTATATATATAGATATATATAGATATATAGATATAGATATATATCTCAAGCACATGTAACACAACCTCTAGCTATGCCTCAGCTTTAGAAGTTATTGGCTGTTCCTTTCAGTGTCCCTTCTCTCTCGTGGGTCTTTGTCGGATGGATAGAGGAATAAATGCCAGAGAAGATGGGATCATCACAGAGCTGGGGACCAATTCAGAAGCAGCAAACTCGACCCTTTCCATTCATTTCTGTAACACAAATCTATACATAGCCTTATTAGGGAAAACGTAATTTTAAATAAGCTTAAGCGGAGAGCTCATAAGAACACGCACAGAAACATTAACAGCAGTTTGGAAATACAGGTGAGTTCTGCTTGCCTCCCCTCGCCCAAGAGTTTTCAGCATTGTCCAGGTTTTGCATAGGTTAGAAAATACTACTTTTTTTCCCATAGGAAAAACATTGAACACACTGAAAAACCAATTAAATGTTATAGTTATAAAGTGAGATATTCATTTGAAAATTCTAGAACGTTTTTGAAAACACAGACACGGAAATAATTGAGAAGAAGTAACCAAAATGGCTCCATTCTGATTTGATAGGAAATTCTGAGTAGGGAGCCCAACTGGTCAACAAAGGAGAAAGAATAGAAGGTGCAGACTAAAAATTTTAATTAAGGCTTAACAAGCGTGTTCACATGTATCGCAGTGGTGGCCTCAAAGTTGTTCAAGTTTCTGAAAATCTTGGTGATGGCCTTCTGCCTGCTGTGGAATCCATTTTATGTTTATTTTGGAGAGCTCAGTGGTTCAAATACTTGCCGCTGGTGCTGGGAAAACTGAAAATGATTTGCTTCTACCCGATGTGACAAAAGAGGAAGACCTACCACGTGATACCCTGTCAAAGCCAAAGGCACTTCAAACAGAGCAGCAGTCTCCTCAGAGAGCTGAGGCTTCGAACCAGTTGGGTCGGGAGCTGCACAGGCCTGAGAAACACAGAACCATGCTGTGGACCTTGGAGTGGACTTTTTTTATTTCTAGACCATGAGGAGTGTAGATCAGAGATAGTAAACTGAGAGGCTTTAGAAAGAGTGAAGCCCTTGACATTAACTCATCTAATAATGTACACACAATAAGGCCCCACCTTGCTTAATATTGGTTGCCTGCCTGGGACACCACGAGAGCTCTGGGGAGGACGTAACTGTGAGTAAGTGGTGATGCTCTGCTGCTTCTAGATTCTGACTTTTGCCCTTCAAAGACGGGCTGTGTGGTGCCTGGGAGTCAGATGGCAGCAATGTGCGACCCAAGGAAGAGAACTAGCACCTTCTCCACAGAACAGTTTCCAGACCAAAGAGCTCCCCAGAGCAGCTGCTGTGGGTCCACCCGGTTATCCGGATAAAGGGAAAGAACCCTCCATTCTTGTTCTGATCTTTCCTGAGTGTGCAGGAAAAGCCACCAGCTTCATGCACTTGACCGATCCCTGCCTGGAGCTCTCCCCATCTCCAGCGGAAAGTGTAAGGGCAGAGCAAGAAGTGAAAAGAATTCGGGGTAGACTTCTCATGAAAACCAAGGGGACAGCGAAGCCACAGGTCCCCCAAACACCCAACAAAACATTTTCTTCTGTAGTCTCATCCTACAGGGTCCAGCACAAATAACACCCCTTTTCCATTAGCTCGTAATCTACGGGTACACCAAAATCATAAGCATGTAGTTTTGTGACATAACAATATCATAACTACATGGACATAACTACTTTGAAAAGGGCATTACCTCCGCCGGCCCCTGTATATTAGGGACCTTGACCGGGAAAAGCCCATCCACTTCGCACACGTGAAAGACCCCGTGTTATGGAAACACGTTCTGGGATGGCCCGAGCCAGTGTTTTATCCAACCTAGTGTGTACGGCGTCTCATATTTTATGCATAAATGCAGTTGAATTGCCTCCCGCAGCCAAAGTCGTGAGTCTCATTCTTCTTTGTTCCCCTGCACACACTCCTGGCTGCATTACAGACGACGCGGCACACTCACGGCTGGACGCCCCGGGCAGAGGCATTCCGTCCGAACGCAGGCTGCGGACGAACGCAGGCTGCGGACACCCGCTGGGGCCCATCCTGGGAGCGGGCGGTGGCTTCACCTACACCGCACGCGTGGTTCGCGGCGCAGCTGATGGCACGCAGGGAGAAAGCCAGAAATGGCCAGAGCCATTTCGAGTAAATACATATTGAAACAGTTGATATTTGAAGATATTTCATAATGAAATGGGAGCTATGTTGATAGTTAGCATCAAATATAAATCTAGTAAATATTATGGGGCGTTTAACATTATGGCCAGAGTCTGATTCATCTCTATACAGTCTGCACTTCAGCATATCGACCTGAAAATACTAGGTGTTCAATAAATGGGTATTAAATTTATTCATAGAGATTGAAGAAAATGTGATGTGAGACGTCTTACAAAAATGCTATGGTGACGTAATACTGGACCATGGCAGCACAGTCTAGTCTTCTAACTCACAGTTGCTGTTATTTTGTTTTCTAATAAAAAAAGTAATACATGTTTAATTTATAAAAGTAGGAAACCAGTGTTAAAAGGTAATTTCCCCCCAAAATAAAATCATGACTCTCACACAGATATAAAATGAACACTTGTCAGGTATTTTATTTAACCTATTTACTAAATGAGACGACAAAAAAGATGTTTCATACAGTTCAAAGAAGTTGAAGCAGCAAAGTAATATGAAGTAAAGCAATGTTAACATAAATTTACATGTGGACCCCAAATGAGTTTTGCAAACAGAAAGAAGGGCTCACTATTGAACCTCCATGAGACAGAACTAATGTATGTGTCTGTAGACAATATTTTTTCCATTGCTCTCAGTTATCTAAAATTTACAGTTGTAAAATAACTCCAAGGGATGAAAGACTAAAATCAGATGGGAAGTATGCTCTAAACAATGCACAGTGATCCTTGGTGCTTGTTCCTAATTTCTCATAACAAAGAAGATTAGGAAGAAGCAATAGAAAGAAGAGAGGGAAGAGAGAGGGGACAAGAAGAGAGAAAAAAGAAAAAAAAAGAAAGAGCACATCTGAACTCTACGATGCAGATAAAACCACCGATAACATTTTGGTGTATGTTTTCCCAGAAACAGATCTCCTTAGAGTTATATAGCATCACAGTGTATGTCCTATTCTACCAGCTCTTCTTTTTTAAACTTAAAAATATACATAAGAATAGTGAATATTTTCTCATGTCTACCACTCTTGTATAACATGACCTGTTACATAATATAGACGTACCACCATTTGCTTCACTGATCCACTATTATTGGATATTTCTGTAAGTTTTCTTATTATCAACAACTGCACAAGAATCATCTCTGGACAAATGTTTTTATACACATCTCTGATACTTTCCTTAGGAATTCCTAAAAGTGGAGTTTCTAGGTTAAAAGCTAGGTGCATTTTATAATAACACATTTTAACAGACGTTACTAAATGGCTAGACAGACATCGGTACCAATTCTGAAACTCTGCCAGCTGTGTGTCACTAGGCCCCTTTGACCACACTCTAGCTGACGTAGGGCTTTATCAGTTCTTCTTAAGCTTTGACAATTTGATGGGCTAAAACTGGTGTCTCTTTGTGGTTTCAACTGTGCATTTTTAAACTATTGAGGTTGAGTGTCTGCACTGATTAAAACAAACATTTATAAACATCATGGGAGAATGGATGCAAAGGATAGCAGATACAGTTATTTCTTCGCTCTTTTCGTCTCTATGAGACAGAGTGTGCAATAGCTGAGGACCATTCGCAACCAGAATGAATGTATATTCTCATTTCAAAACCGAAGGGCCAGATGAAAACTAGTGCACTTGCAACCCACAGACATTTGTTCTCAAAAGACTCTTAAGAAAAAAAAATATCAAGCATACTCAAAATGTATCCATGAAAGTCATTTCTAAATTGTGGAACTGAACGGTTGTGTCAGCGTTTGATTGGCTGGGTGGGGTGGGGAGATGCGGCTACTAATGAAGCTCTAGCACTTACTGAATTCGGATTTAGTGAGATGAGAAGTGTCTGTGTACAGAATTGTCCAGAAAGGGGAGATAGTTTTTCAATTATTCTTGCCTGTGCTTACTTGTATGTACTGTACAATTTAACCTTAATGTATTTGAAGTCCTTTCTTTTTCATTGTTCAGAAGCTGAATGGATACCTGCTTCCCAGTATCATTTTCTTGATTTTATTTATATGCAAAAACTGAAATAGGGAGGGTTAGTTTCCCATTGGGGGTCTATAAGAAAGACACATTAGTATTTTTCAGATATCTCCCTCATGTTCTGCATCGTTTCCAGCAAGGTACAAGACAGTGATATGAAAATAAATGATTCTATTGTAAAAGAGGCAAAGAAATCTCTAGACTAGACCGAAAGGGAACATTGCATGGATTGAAGGACCCTGACTTTATTTTTATTACTTCTCACTTCTTTTAATTCCTCTCTATTTGGCCAAATGAAGGGTCAAGATGAGGGACCAAAGCCACGGGGAGTGTCATCAGGCCCCTGGGTAACTGGCAGAAGATAAAGTTAGGAAGGCGACGTGCAGGGGAGTTAGGAAGGCAACTGTGTCATCTTAAGACTTACTCTGCCACCCAGAATTCACTCACCTGATACCTACTGTTGACCTTGTGCAAGTCATTCTGTCCCCAGTCCCCATTGCCGTCTCTGTAAAGACCAGGCTGCTGTGTAAAGGCTATAAACATCTTTAGTAAATGCCAGTAAAACTAAATTATTATGAGCAATTGGTTTGGTACCTCTCTCTCAGTTAGAAATGGAGCAATTCCTCATTTAGTTTGTTGGAAACACAGCGATTTCTCTGTTCCAGTAAAAGAAAATACAGACGTAAATGTGTTCTCAATTTGAGAGGAAGAGGTGCTCCCGTTTCAGAATTGATGAAAATACGGGTTCTCAAACTGATGTGAAAAGAAGATGATATGTTTGCTTCAAAGAGCAATTTTAAAGTCTCATGCTGCAAATGAATTCCTGTGAGAAAGAAAAACATTATGTCTACAGGCTCTTGGTTGGAGGGTCTGAAATCGCTCATATGATCATTAAATTTATGTTAATAGGGTTTGTTAACCTAAGTTTCTACTATTACATGTGCTTTGTGGATTTTTGAACTGAAGGATTAGCTCTGGCCTATAGCCCCTAATTGGAGATTGTCTAATTATTAATATTCATTTTTTCCAGAGAGATGTGCTTCACAGAATTAGAAAAGTTGATGAGTCAACAGGAGCTACTATTCCCCTCTGATTTATGAGCAAGAAGGAATATGTGATCCAAGCACGACCCCCAAAAGCAACCCCAATATCATTACTATAAAACAAAGCTCAGCGCTCTCTTCAAAGCAGTGAGTGAAATAGGAATTACTGACTCAGAAATTCCCATGAATTCTATCGGTAAACATGCAGCTTACTGTCCATCAGTAGATCTAAGTTAAAGATTTCCTGTATTAAAATTTGAGTGGGGAGGGAAGGAGCTATGTTTTCCTTCTCTCGATGGGAGAGGCAATGCTATTAAAGAAGAATTATCCCTTCATAACCAAATTATAAATGGGCTGTCTTCAGTACGTTTTCATACTTGTTTTGTCGTTCAGTTACAGTTGACATACGCTATTATATTAGTTTCAGGTGTACCACGTGGTGGTCAGGCATTTATATAACGTACAACGTGATCACCCTGATAAATGTAGTACCCACCTGACACCATACATAGTTATTACAATATTATTGACTGTATTC
Organism: Lyroderma lyra; assembly: GCA_004026885.1. NCBI lineage: Eukaryota > Metazoa > Chordata > Mammalia > Chiroptera > Megadermatidae > Lyroderma > Lyroderma lyra. The sequence continues at coordinate 76,174 of PVJL010005654.1, read as the reverse complement.
CTTATGCTTTACCCTATGTTCCCATGACAACTTTGTAGCTACCAACTTGGACTTCCTAATCCCTTGTTCTCTTTCCCCCCTCCCTCAACCCCTCTCCCAGCTGGCAATTATTTAAATGTTCTCTGTATCTATGAGCTTGCTTCTGTTTTGTTTGTTTAATAGTCCTTGCAAAAAGGGAGGGGTGGATTTACAGTCTTTTGTCAGAACTGATTTAAAAAAAAAAAAAGGAGAAGAAAGAAAGAAAAAAATTGGTAGTCTGGGCAGAAAGCTTTAGAATGAGCATAAAGGAAAGAAATGAGATGAGGAAAATCAACCAGGAGAAATAGTCAAAATAGTCAAGATGCTTGATGGGCAAATAGTGGTGAGAATTTTGTCCATGGAACGGCAAATGCACAGAACTCTCTACATCTGTGAATCTGATCGTCCATGATTCAGAGCAAGGACTCTGCAGACAGTTCAAAACTATTCTTACTGGTACAAATGGAGGTAAAAAATAGAACCTCCCTCCAAGTATCGCTGTGAGGATTAAATGAGTGAACATAACCAGAAGGTTTAGAACAGCGTCTAACAAAGAGAAAGCACTTTATAAGTGTTCACCATTGTAACTATTTTATAAGTATCATATCATTTATAAGCAGTCACTATTACAATTATTGCAGGGGACCTACAATTCCAGATCACATTTGCATTGAAGGTTCATTTGTAATGATTAAGAGCAACAACTCTGGAGCTAAACTGTGTTGGTTCAAACTCTATTTCCTCCCTGATGAGTTATGTGACCATGGGAGAGTTCCTTCCCCTCTCTGTGCGTCAGCTTCTCCTTGTATAAAATGTCACCAACAACCTCACAGAGTTGTGATGAGAATTCAATGAATTATTACATTTAAACAGTGCCCATAAAGGAAATTGAGTAAATATAATCTGTCATCACTAGAAATACCATTATTTTTAACTTAGAAAAATCATTCAGCTCTCAGCCAAACCCTTATTTCCCAGGACAGCCTTTGTTGCCCCAGTCAGCCCTTCCTACCTATCACCTCTCCTTATCCTGGCTGTACTTTTACATTTCCTGTGATACCTTGATGCACATCTCTCTCGTGAAGCTCCATCAAGGCAGAGGGCTAGGGCTGGTCGTTACTCACCATTTCTTCCCAAACCTTTAGAACGTGGCACATGGTCAGCTGTCAATAAATCCTAATGAATGAATTCTACCAAAGGCTCTCATTTCAGTGATAAATCTTGCTAACTTACACACAGATCTCCTAGCATAAGTGGAGGGGGGTGTCCCTATCAGACCATGGGAGTTATGAAGTCAGAATTTCCCCTGGGCTCGAAATTGGCACGGGTCTTTATTTCCCTGATACGGTTTTTCTTTGTACGCTACATGCCCTTGAACCAGCCAACTTATTGGCTTCTGTGCCCAGTTCAAAGAGCATGAGTTTCCTACAAAGGCAGGATTCACCTCCCTTTCAAAGCCCACACGACCTCAGCACGTGGTCCCATTTCACTTTCATTCAGGCACCTCCTCGCTCCCATCCCCGAACCCCCATGGCCATGTCATTCTTCCTCAGGCTACAGATTCAGGTCACTCCAGGGGCCACCTACCCTTCCTCCCTCCGCGGCTGCGTGAGCTCGCATAGCTCTGTGGCTGTCCTGTTTTTAGGATCTCGCTGCAGCCAGCAGGGGAAAACGAGATTACAAAATCCTGCTTAATTGAAATTGTGAAGCTTGTCAGATTCAAATAACAGGGCTCCGCAGAAATGCTAGCCTCTTTCCACCCAGCAAAATAAACCAAGGTCAAATAATTAAGCTAAGGGGGTTTTTGTTTTTAAATAAAACCAGAACAGAGAGGAAAGGAAAAGAAAATATTTATTGAACTACCGTTCGTCAGAGAAGCAAGGAAAGCAGGCGCCTCGTTTCCATGACCATCCAAAGTGCAGGAGGCAGAAAATCACGCGGGTAATCACAGAATACCAGCGCTGTAAAGCATGCATACATACATACAAACAAGATGTTTAAAAAATAAGTGTAACCTTTTCCAAATCGTCAGTACTTCCCTCCAGCATAAATTTAACAACTTAGTCCTTAAAAACTTGGCAGAGTTTTTATAAGAGAATAAGCAATTTTAGTCTCAATTGTCAGATGCTAAGTATATAAACTATATTTAAAATGTCTATATTTTAAACATTAAAGTGTTTCTTAGGCTCCCAAATCAAATAACTATGAAATTATAGCTCGAAACTGACTATTTTGAGCCTGTTGGTCATGCTTGTATGATAGGGTCAGATTTAACATCTCTGATACATCGTTTTATAAAATTGTTTCTTTAAAAAAAAACAGAAAACTTGAAATTATGTGCAACCACTTGGCCCAATTGAGCACACACTTGCTTTGTCCAATTTTTCCAGGTTGTTATTATAGAAGGTCCCCCACAAATGTTCACTCTTGCTTCCCTCCAACAAGTGATTTTTCCCATCTTGCAGTGCTCTAAACCAGGCACGTCCCACCTGCGACCCAGAACGGCTTTGAACGCGGCCCAACACAAATGCTTAGAATATTACTAAATGTTTTCTTAACCTTTTTTCTAGCTCATCTGCTATCGTTGATGTTGCTGTATTTTATGTGTGGCCCAAGACGATTCTTCTTCCAACTTGGCCCAGGGAAGCCAAAGTTTGAATACCTCTGCTGAGCTACCAGTAGTGACCTAGCGTAAGGTATCAGAAGTCACCTCTCATGAAAACTGTATGATGAATAATGGTTAAAGATAAAGTTCAAACTAATCACAAGTCTTCCTCTTAACAATAATTAATTGAAATAATTCAAACAAAAACTGACATAGAAAAGGAAATGAATTTTGGAGTACATATTTAAAACATAGATTATTGACTCCGGAGACCATAATAACCCTTATATTATCTTCAGGGGCTATTGTATGAAAACACTTTCGGAAAGTTTTTTTTAAATGAATATTATTGACCTGATAGACCACAATAGTTCCAAAGAGGGCATTAGTATTCATCTTCAAGCAAATATTTGTACTGGTTAAAACCATTATTGGCATTTGTGCAAAAATCTCTTTCAACTGTAGTTCAGAGGCTACATGAAAAAGTGGTCCAGTAATATCCATCTAGAAAAAAGTGAAACTTACTCTTCCCATCTCCTCAAGGCAATGAAACTACATACTCTAATAGATTTATTTCTCATTACATTATATTGGATGCTTTGTTTCCTTTGATTTAAATCATTTTTAATGTAATCAAATGCCAAAAAAGAATGTGAAGTCAGCTTTTCTGGTAAGAAAATGGAATTGATCTGCACATTAACTTGTGGAGTGGTTAGATTTGGTCTTTGTGGTAGCAGAATACGCCTGCCATCCATTACTGGGAGCTAGAGAAGAGCTTGCGTTACTCAATGTCAGCCCTGACCATCGCTGCGTGGACAGAGCCATCCTCGGTTCAGGCTTCACCTATTACATGCTTACTTCCCTGAAGTCACAGAGCAGCTCAAAAATGCACTCAAGGCTCCTGCTGTGCAGAGAACAAATGGGACCTTGTGTGCTTCTGGTATTTGACAAAATAGATTGTTGAAGGGGACATGGAATCCATGGTCATTCAACAGTATTTTGATCTAAAGATCTATCATGGGTAAACTCCTCAAGTTCAGGTTTAGGTCTTTATTAGCTTGGAGTCTTTGACTGCAAGAACCAGGAATGAATTCTAGCTAAATGAAGGGGAAGGGAAATTATTGGAAGAAGGAGAAGGTACTCATAGGAGGACACAAGAGAAGGTGTCAGGAGCAGGCTTGAAGTAGGCAGGAACCAAGAAGCACTGGAAGGTTTCAGAGACTATGTCAGTCACTATGTCATTTGAATTGATTTGAGGACTGCTACGCCCGCTGCTGGGTGTTCCATGAGGCATTGCCAATTCTCTTAAATCCTAGAGCCTAAACGCACGGGAGTGGCTTGTGTGGCCAACATGCCACCTACTCAGAGCATTTTCTCTATATAGCGAGTTAAACGAGCTGTTGAGCTGGCTGCTGGTGGGGATAAAGGGGAGGGCAAGGGGAGATCCCTGATATTAAAGACTGCGTGTCATTTATGGCACCTCGGAAGCACAGACGTCTACATTAGCACATTCTGTAAATCTTTCGAGTCCGTAGCAAACAGGTATGTTACTGTAGGTAGGCAGGAAATAAAAGGAGCAAAAAGCCTGTGACCCACCAAGCAGAAGTTCTTAATATTTTGGCAGTATAAGCAGCTCTTTTGTATTTGTGATAAATGGTCATCTATTTACTCCACACCCATATGCAGAGGCCTTGATGGGAAACTTTAAGTAAACGATAGTTCTAAATCTGCGCATTTACTCCTCTGGTGGGAGGCCTGGATTCTGTTTACTTCTAAACCAGCGAGCTTTTCAAAAAGAGAGAGAATGTAATTTCTGAGAAATTTTCGTGAACTTTCTGAGCTATAAGCAAAAACAAAAACAAGAAATCTGACAGATCTATTTGGGTTTGAAAAGGTAATAGCAGCTCTCTGCTCAACTAAACTGTTAAAAAGTCCTTATTGCTAGAACGTTCTTTCATGCTGAATAAATGGCTGCATTTTCACAGATTTTCAGAGTTTTCTCACTAAAATGGTTGGAGAATTGGACAATAGAGCTTCTTGTCTGTAGTTCAGAATTAATTATTCACAGTAGGTTTGGACTAATTTGCAGAATGTCTTTTATTTGAGATCCGTGTAGCTATTGTTCATTTCTAAAAGAAATAATATTTTCCCGTCATGTAAAACACAAAAACAGAGTTTCAATCAGAAACTTCAGGTTTTAGAATCATCACAATCTTCACTGACAATCTCCCCAGAATGGTGGAAATCATTCTGTGTTTTCCTTTCACCCAGTAAAGTGTGGATTTTGATAGAATGTAGAGAGAGCAGTTTTGGTTCGTGGCTCACGGCAAGCCCCCTGCTGCCTTACTACTAATGGCATGTTAGTAAGCTCTCCTTAAATCTGGTGTCACTTAGGTGTTGTGGGTAGAAAGAGAAAGCTGATTGAAACGATCCAACGTGGGGCTAAGGTGGCACTTCACAGAAAGGGCATCTGGGACGTGTTCGATGAGTGCAGTGGGCAGATAACAAGGTGCTTTGGGTCTGAAAAGGAAATGGGTCTTTCACCAGCCTCCCTGTCACCTGCCAAACAGTCCTTAACGTCCCTCTGCTTCATCCTCCCCTCAGACAGGAGCTTTACCTTCATTTTTACTTTTGATCTAAACCCACTCGTGAATTTCTAGAAATGATTGTCTAGAAGAACTGAATTGGTGATGCCCCAAGATTACCATGTCACTTGCAAAGATGTGGAGCTGTGGAATGGGAGTGAGTCAGGAATGAAGTAGGGAACTCACGGGACAACTTGTCCCAAATGCACGGTTACACTAAACTTCGACGAAGCCAACGTTTCTTCTGCCACTAAAATGGCAGGCCTGACAAATACCACAGAAGCGATAATCAGTGGATCACCGAATCACCTAACACAATACTTACCAAGTGCAAGGCCGTGTGTCAGAGGCTGGGAGCGCGCCCAAGTGACCCCCTTCCCTCAGCGCTAAGCCTCCATGAGCCGGCGCAGGCACTCGGGTGACCCAGCCACAGCCCGGAGCTCTCCGCCCTCCTGCGACCTTGGCCTCCTCACCTCTGCCTATCAGCTCGGTGACAAGGCTCCTGCACAGATGAAAACAGATGAACAGCCCCTCCCACCTCGTCCCCAGTCAGCCCCCAGGGAGCTTTCTGCCTCCCTCTCTTCAGCGACAGGTTAGAGTTCACCCTCACCACCACACTGGACCACGGTGACAAATTCCATTCCTGCCATTCTAATTGGCAATGCTAAGGAACCTTCTCTAGTCCGTGTGTTGCTGACCCTCAGTGAGACATGTCAAACGACTCCTTTTGCTTCTGAGACATCGCTCCGAGCACTCGTGCATGGTGGCCCTTAAGAATGCCTCTTCAGCTTTGCGCATTTCAGAATTTTGTCCTTTACTTGTTTCTCGCCACCTTCCTCATGTATCCTAGTGTTATGGCCTTAAAGTTGACCTGTACGAGCTCGTGACCCCCTAACCTCTGTCCCCAGCCACAGTGCCTCTCCACAGCTTCACACTCCTATGCCCCACTGCCTCTTGGGGATGTACATCAGCCTGTCCACAGACCCAACATGTTCAAGTTCAGTCTCCTCTTCCCCACTCTTTCTCCTCTTCTATTTACTGTTCAGTAATTACATTGTCTCCCCAGCAACCAAAGTGTCACCTTAAACTCACACTTAATTAATTTCTAATTTAACTGATTTTATCTTGTAAACACATCTCAGATTATCATTTCCTCGTCCCTTTATGATGCACCTACTCGGGCTCATTTGCCAACCTCTCCTCCCTCACAGAAATGTTAAACACTGGACATGCACAAGCTCAGAGATAGGTTTCATCTCATGGGCAATACGCTCTTCCTGGAGAATCATGGTCAAGTCCATTACTTTGAACTCATATGTAATTTGTAGACGGCCAAATGTATTTCTTCATCCCAGATCTCTCTTTAGCGCTTCAAGTCCATGTTTCTGAACTAAATACCTAACTCTACATGTGGAAGTCTTATAGTATTTCCAACACAATTTGTTGAAACTAATTTTTCAACAGTTAGTAGTGGCTGAGACTGCCCATTTGTCCCCCATCACCCTACCCCTTCTTCTACTCTTCTATAATCATGCCCTTGAACTATAACTGGCAACTCAACCACCAAAGCTACCACCACATTTCCCAGCCGTTCTCACAGCCATGCCTAGCCAGGTGCCTAACTTGGGTCCAATGGGACTGTGTTAGTCAGGATTCTCCAGAGAAACAGAATGAATAGGGTTCGTGTGCACATGCATGTGTGCGTGTGTGTGCATGTGTGTGTGTGTGCGCGTGTGTGTGCATGTGCATACATACGTGTGTGCATGTGCATGTGTGTGTGTGTGTGTGTGTGTGTGTGTGTGCAGAGAGAGAGAGAGACTTACATTAAGGAACTGGCAAGTCCAAAGTCTGCAGGATGGGCTAGCAAGTTGGAAACCCAAAGAAGAGTTGATCACACATCCCTAGCGCAAAGGCAGGCTGGGGGCAGAATTCCCTCCTCATTGAGGGAATCATTCTTATTACCTCTTACTGCCTTCGACTGATCAGATGTGGCCCACCCATACTATGGAGGGCATTTGGCTTTACTCTTAAATCTACTGACTTAAATGTTAAACTCATTTTAAAAATACCTTCACAGCACCATCTAATGTTTGACCAAATATCTGGGCATCATAGTCCAGCCAAGTTGACACATAAAATTAACCATCATGAGGATATAAGCAGAAGTAGTATGTCCAACTTCTAATACATGTTCTTGAAGGGAGGGAGTAATCCATCATCCTCTCACTTCCTCCTCCCTGCTGGTTAGAGTACGGACATATCTTTGGAGTACCAGTCCACAAGGTGACCTTGAGAACAAAAGTCACATGTGTGATGTAACAAGATGGAAAGGGTTTGGGTCCCTTACACTGAGGAGGCCACACCAGCCCACATTAGCCTGCACCTTTCTGAGGAAGAAACACACCTATTTCTTCCTAAACTTCTGGTGGTAGTGGGTCTTCTGTTATTTCCAGCCAAGCCCCATCCTAATTTATAAGTTTCTTAACATATTCCTCCAACAAGCTTTTTGGTTGGGACAGATCAGGACATCGAATCTACCCAGGCTATAGGAGCAAAAAAAACCCTGGGCTCATCATTGATTGCAGTCTCTCCCTACCATTCCTGTCACTCCATCCAGTGAATGGCCAAGTTCCAGCCTCATCCCCACCCATTTGAAGCCACCATTGACTCATTATGCTAAGAAAACAGCCTCCTGATTAGTCTCCCAATCACTCTGCCTCCCTCTAGGTTCTCCATGCTGTGGCTAAGGTTCCCTTTTAAAAATAGAAATCACCATGTCTCCTTTGGTTGAAACTCCAACGGATTCTCAAAAATTCTAAACTCTTCTAAATTCCGAATTGACCACACTCTGTGTGATCTCCCTGTCCCCAACCTCCACCCAGCTGTCTACTCTCATCTCATAACACTTTCCTCATTTAGTAAACTCCATCCATTCTGACCATGATTCCTTGAATGTAGCAACCCCTTCCCAGTCTCGGGGTCTTCACATGCGCCCTTCTGCCTCCCTGGGATGATCTGCTCTGATTGATCCACATTTACCCTTCTAGACTCACCCTATTTGAGTGAGTACCCAAAATGATGAAGCAGTTGAGCAACAGAGCTAGGATTTGAACTCAGAGAGTTGTCTATGACCACGGTGCTATTCGGATGCACCCATTATTTACTTTTACCACACTCCATACTCTTTAATATTACAACCATCAATAAACACCTTCCTGAATTATGTGGATACTACACTTCTATATTGTAAACGTCACAAGAGTGATCTCTCCTCTACGTCGGTGGGCGGGGCACAAAGTAGGTACTCCAAACACACTGCTTGTGTGAATAACAAATGAATTAAAGCTGACACATGCTTTCAATTTCTGCTGCGAAAGTCTGAGTTCATCTTCTGTCATTCAGATCATTGCAAGAGTTCTCTTGGTCCTTTACGTTTCACAGAGCGAACCAAGGGATCACTCCTTCCACTGTGCGCGTGCTGTTTCCGGGGCATGCCCTCACCTTCCTCATCCTCTGCGTGCATCTTCTCCAGAGACTCTACCCAGTTTGGAAGAAGTGACTCTCCTATGGGTCCCCTCTGAAGTCTGCACGTAATCCTCTCATGATGATGTTACATTAATAACGATAGCTAATATTTAACAAGAGCTTATTTTGTGCTAGAGACTATTAGAAGTATTTTACATATGTTAACTCACTTAAGGAGCTCTTATTTTCATTTTAGGGAACAGGAAACTGAGAGGCAGAAAGGGTTTAAGGAACTTGTCCGAGGCCGTGTTGGCAGCCTGACCCCAGAACCCACCTGGTTAATGGGTGGGCTACATGGGACACCTTGATGTATGCGTAGCGTGCCTCCACGGCTGTGTGGCTTGCTCAAACTCCTTTAAGGCAGAGACGCTGTCTCATACATCTTGGCACAGCTAGGTCATAGTATGTGCTTAATAAACATTTCTTCGACGAAATTGAAAACAAAGTCCCTCGACTCAAGCCAAGAGCGAGATACACGTTTATGAAAGATGAAATAGTTATTATGTACTTAATTCTCAGTATAGCTTTTCTTTTTCTCCCCTATGACAGTTTCATGCATATGTTAACGAAATGTGTTCCAAACCTTATCCCAGGGAGGCAGAAGCCAAATTGAGTGGCCTCGGGTATTCCTGGAAACTGCCCTTTGTTTTGATCATCTATAGTCATTTTTCAGGTAACTGATGTTGAGTGGGAATGTGTTGGGGCAGAGGTGGTCTTGGCCATTTCAATCACTGTCAGAAGTGAAATTCAGGGCAACTAACAGATATATATCCCTCGCCTTCTACTGGCGCTGTGAAAATTGATCTCTGAAATGCTTTGACTCGAGGTGAAGGCAGCTGTATATCATAAAAACAGCCTTGCAAATATCCTTTCACCCGAAGTAGGTAACAATTTTCGATGGGCAAGTAGGAAAGAAAACTTATCTTTATTTTATGATCTTTGGCCATCGGAGTAGAAAGCAAACCGGGGGGACAGTTTTATTTGTGTTGTGATCGTCACTCACTCATCTGGATCACTTCTGTATCTCGTACGTGTTTCTCTGATTTCACACATCATCACTTCACTCATCTTCCCCCTTCGCAGACTTTAATAAGCTCCATGGGAACAGCGATGGTGCCCTGGGAAGCTCCTGGCATGTAGTAGGCACTTCACACGTGCCTGAAAGGAGACTGGTGGATCTGAGATACATTCACAAACACCAGCTACGCAGGGTCAGCCTGAAGAGCACGCCTAGGGGTCCCATTTTATTTGAAATAATAAACAGTATTCTCAACCGCTGAGATTACATCGGGGGAGGACACTGAATTGGGAGTGTTGATAACAGATCTGAAGCTTAAAGTAAAATTCATTCTGGAGTTCATTCTAAACTGAAGGTGGAAGTAGATAACGTCGCATTCCACCGGCACCTGCCCCAGGTAAGCCCTTGTGCCAAAGGTGTCAACGAAGAATAAAATCTGTCCCAGAACCACATGAGCTCCAGGGCAAGCTTGTCCAAGCTGCGGCCTGCGGGCCACATGCAGTGCAGGGAGGCTTTGCACGAGGCCCAACACAAATTCGTAACTTGCTTACAACATTACAGAGGTTATGCACGGACCTTTTTTATTTTTTAGCTCGTTAGCTATCATTAGCATCAGTGTGTTTTATGTGTGGCCCAACACAGTTCCTCTTTCAAGCTGGCCCAGGGAAGCCACAAGGTTGGACAGCCCTGGTCTCGGGTAAGGCAAGTAAGGCGCTGTGCTCGGGGACAACCCTTAAGGGAGTACCAAAACCCCCTCTCCAGTCAAGATAAATAAGAGTTTAAGGCAATGTTTTAAAAAACCAAATCCAAAGCTCAACAAAATATCAACATTTTAAATAAAGACAAGATCAGTAACAGGGTTGTACCAAGCCATATTGGAGCCTGAGGCAAAAAGAAAAAATAGGAATGCGGATCCTGTGTCTATTTTAAAATGTTGGTATTTTGCTCATCGTAGATTTCTTTCAGTGACTTTTTAAAAAATATTTGAAAGTATTGCATTAGAATAAGATTTCTGTCCATCACGGAGGGTTTGGGATGGCCCTGAGCTGCTGTGCCCGCGGACACTGTGTCACTCGCCTCACCCCAGGCCACGCCCAGCGCGTGGGACTCCCCCAGTGAGCTGTGACCAGAACAGACGACAACGCGAACACGTTCTATTAAAATCAGCGAGGTGCTCGGAGCACCCGGTCCACCGGGCTCTGAACAGAGAACAGCACTGACTCTGGGGCATGAGTAGGGTTAGCCCAATGTGCCCAAGGAATGACAGCATGGCCGGGCACAAGCAATGAGAAAACATGTCACGATGAAAGGGACATCAGGACGTGCCCAGGAGAGCAGAGGTCGCGTGGTGTCATCAGAGGACAGCCTGTGACATTGTACCATAGGGAGGGTGGTGGGAGACCGGGCAGCTCCACGATGGCTTGTTGCCACGTGGAGGCACTTAGGCTGTCGTGCTCCCTGTGGCCTCAGAGCCCTGCTCTCTCATTGCCCTTCTGTGGTAGAGCTCTCCACCTGCAGGACCTCTGGGCTATAACCCACGGGGGGCCTGTGGTCCCACACTCCCCTGACGGGTAATGTCATGCTAAGGGATCCCATGTCCGGGCCAGCGACATCATCTTCCTTTGCACTAGGGAGAATATTTTCCCCGTGACTTCCTAAAAACAATCCTTGAATCCAGAAATGTGATTACAGAAGTGGGAACTTAGCTGGTTGTAGCAAACCTGAGGCCAGGTGAGGAGCCGGTGTCTCCACCACAAGACACCACCCAGGCAGCCTATGCAAAGGGCCTGTGGCTGCATCCGGTCTCCAGAGACAACGGACACTTCCGAGTGGACTATTTTAAATTACTCTCTGCTGACGAGTAACGTACACTCAGCACAGTACCAGGTTTGGGCGGCGAACAGAAATGAAATACAGAGTGCGGAGCTTTCTCCTCATTTTTGGAGTATTGGTCACACTAAAGTGATGTGCAGTTGAAGTGACAAATATTACTGATACGGATAATGAGGGCTAGAGTATTTGAGGGATCGTTAGAAAAAAAATCAGTGATGATGATTTGTCTTTCTAAAACTCAGGGCGGAGCATTCAAAGCCTTTCAAGGGGTCCCCAATCCCCTTTACTAAACTCATTTCTTCACGGACCCTACAGGGTAGCCGTGTATCAGCTCTTCAGGCTCCTGAACACGCCCTCGTCCCCTTCCGAGTCATCTGGGGCTTGGCTCATGCCGGTCTATGCTCAGAGCATTATTTTAGGAGGATTTTTCATGTCAGGAATGTAGCACTCACTCATCACAGGCTCTTGCCATTTGTTGTCTGTGCGAGCCCCCAATTTCTTATGCACTGAATGCCAAGGATGGCACCCACATTGATTTGTAAAAGATTGTTTAGGTATAGAGTCTAGCAAAGAAAATGAAAAATTAATTAATGTGTTACACAATTAAAAGGGTGAGAAAGGGTTAGTTTAGTTGGAATGTTTTCATCCAGGGAAGAGAAGGCTAACCCACTTATTAATAACTGTTTCCAGAATGTTCAATAGAAAAACTGTGATTTGGAATCTCTCACAAAACCAGCAAACTCTTCCTAAACAGTGTCACTCGCAGAGGGCCAAGAAAACATGTTAATATATATTCTAAACTTTATTTTCAACCAATACACCAAAACCGTGAGAAAGCTCAGAGTGGAAACACACACTGTTAAGAACGTTAAGGTAATGAACCTCAGAGTCAGGAAGCAAAAAACATAACAAACCAAACCAAAAAGAATTTAGAGAATGTAAAAACTACATTTTAGGTCATATTTCCACTGCCTTTGCCCAAACATCACAAGCCAAGGGCAAAATGTGAGTCTCAACTTGAACTTTCCAGCCATCTGTCACTGTTTTAAATATTAGCATTATTTAAAACACCAATGCATTTTTTTTTGCCATGAAAATGAATGTGTAAGTGCAGAAAGACCATGCATATGATTAGCATAATAACGGGAAACATGCACAAGGCTTTGGCTTGCCTTGACCTCTCTGACCTTCAGCACTTTAGCTGGAGCTGGAAATGGCTCTGGGTTTTTAGACTTAGTATGCAAAGGTTGGTGGAGATGGCATAATTTCTTTAAATCATTGCCCTGGGAGAGTGGCAAGGTGTAAATTTCGGAAGCGTTTGAAATTTCTGTCCACCACTTTCTGATGTGTTGCAATGCAGAGAGCCGAGCTCTAGTTAAGGATTTATCTCAGGCTCCGCAGCCCCAGGCCAATGAAAGCTGGGCGCGTTGTGAAGGTGAAACGTACACTTTCTGAAGCTAAAGAGCCATCCACATCAATTTGCAGCCGGCTAAGTGGCATCAGCGGTGGGAGAGCTATTTACACTCCCTTCCCGGCTGAGAATTATGGTGCTGTAACCAGGAGGAGAGCGAGGGGGATTGAAGGGGCTGCTCAGAAATATAATGGTCATTTACGGCCAAAGTACCCCCATAACACTAGGCCCCTGGCTCTCATCTGCAGCATACTTGAGGAATTTGCAATGAAACGCGCGCACGCACTCACAAAACACAGCCCCTCTAGAGACCTTCCCTGACATGCCCATTCGTATTGAAGCACAGGATGGCATTTGCTTTGCTTATCCAATGGGACAAAGCCAAAGGATCTTCCAGAATCTTTGTCCTCATTCCGGAGATGCTGACGGAGGGATCTCAATCCACCACCGACCGCTGGACTCTGCTCACGCAACAAGCACAGCAAATGCAGAAGGAGGGGGCCCGGAGGAAAATAATTAGACACCCTTGATCATGCCATTCATGCAAGTACTGTATTTTGCAGCCATGTAAATTATAGTATTGCATTATCGAGATAATAACTTGTTTTTGTAATAAGAAATCACACCATTATGTGTTGCATCTGTATTAGTTTTTAAATTAGGCTTTTTAATTACGGAGATAAATTATGTCTGTAAGAACCCCACTCTGAAGATTTTATACAACATGTCATCTCAGATCCCTGTAAATGCTGGAATTGATTCCTCTCCTATCTAAATGTTCCCCTGACAGTGAGAGTTAATTCTCTCCGTGGCGACGGGGGCGCCCTTTGGTGCACTGGGCTGACCCAAATCCCTTCCATCCCAGGACGACCCTGTCCAGTTCCACGAACAATGACACCTCCGGCGTCCCCTGCAGGTCTGTCCCAGGCTCTGCTCCCTCCCACCTGGCTCTGTATCATCGCCCTGGGAGAGAGCTGCTTTTCCCTCCAAGCTAAAAGTGCCTGAAGATTTACAGGTGTCACAGGGCTCAAAAAGAAAAAAAATTAATTCAGGCTGAAGGAAAGGTTACCAATGCTAATGGTGCTCGGAGCTAACGTGATTCGGAGAATGTTGAGACAATGAACCACTTGAACATCCCTGGGTTCAAATCCGGGCAGGATAAACAACCTCCCTGGGTCTCGGATTCCCACCTACAGGAGAAGGACCGGGTTATTCATGTACAGGGCGAGAACTAAAGGAAGCGATGCCCGTGAAGGCCCAGCGCAGAGCCTGGGCGTGGATTCTGCTTATTATAGACAAGTAGATTCTCTTATCATTCAATTTCCTAAGCAATAATTGGAGACTAACTTCAATCAGAAACTCTTCTTTTGGGTATTTTTTATTTCCAAATGGTCCATATCGGCATCATATCATTAATTGATGCCATTAGCAACAAAGAACTAGGATCACACGGCCTCCCTTTTTTTGAGACGAGCGAGAGAGAGAGGTCGTCTGGGCAAGGTGTAAACTTGGTGGCCAGTGGGGGGTCCTGAGACAGTCTATTCTGCCTTTCGTGAATTAGTTGCAGGCAAAGGAGACGTCAATTCCGTCTGCAGCCACCATGAGTCACTGTTTGTTTGCCTCTATAGCTGGGGTATCATGTCCTCAACTCAGAAAGGAAAGGGGCAAAGGAAAGCCATCTCTTGAAAGGTTAAACCAAAAGGGAGAGTATTCGTGAAAAGAGGTGCCCCAGAGATTCCAACACATGCTTGCCTAATTCTTCACATGGTTTTAGGCTGACCCTGTCCTTGAAATCTTTTCCTAAACATTTCACATTGTTGACCCACTTTGAGGAACATTGAAGAACTAGGCTGATAAATCATGAGATGATAAAATGTATTCTACCCCTGTCAGATACTCTTGTAGTTAGCCAAGGAGTCTGATTTCTTTCCCAGTCATGTCTCGCCTAATAAGCATAATCTCCCCCAAATTAGTACAGTTAAATACAATTGCATGGGCAGAGATAGAGGGGAAAGGGATAAAATAGGACATAGAAAAAAGTAAGCAAAGGAAAGCACACGTTTTCAGGAATAAAGAGCTGCTTTGCCTCTGAGTATGTGTGTATAAGAGAGGAACTCAAGTCACCAGAATTGGCATTCCAACAAAAATGCGATTACATGACGTATGAGGCAATGCACAGAATAGACAACAGTTCTCATACTTGGTTTTCAGGCAAGAAGAACCGAACCTGGAATAACAATTCTGAATGAAAAATGAGAAGAGAACCAGGCTCGTTTTGCTTCTCGTGTGGGCATGGTATTACTGCCAAAGAAGGTAGACTGTATCATCCTTAACAAGCAGGTTTATTCTGGCACCAGAGCCCGAGCTAACATGGGGTTCATGGACCTAGAGGAGAGAGTGGGTGTGTAGGGTCAGACTGCACCCAGAGAGGAAGGAAAATACGCTGCTGAGTGAGGTGAAAGCACAGCTGATCAAGTCATGCCTGAGGGGACTCCCCAGTTCCAAAGGAACCATTAAGCTAAGAAGTCACTTCACGATTAAGCTACTTCAGGGTGTTACAAGCATCAAACACCACGTGTTGGCACAAATGACCACGTGAAGATACACGACCGGGTCTCAGAGCAGCGCCGTGAGCTCTCACGTCCGCGAGTTTCGGACGCGCTGCCCCACCCGTTACCTCCAGACGTCTGCAGCTCACGGCCACCGGGTTTTACACTCCCCACGAGTGAAGAATGGTGTTTGTATTTTTAAGTGGTTGTGGGGGGGGGGGGATATCAAGACAAGAATACTGCTTTGTGCCACATGAAAATGATATGAAATTCAAATTTCAGTGTTTGTAAATTTAGTTATATTGGGGCACAGCCATTTCCACGTACTCATGTCTCTGACTGCTTTTGCACGATATGAGCAGAATTAAGTAATGATGGCAGAGATTACGTGGGCCACAAAGCCTAAAATATTTACTATCCCGCCCTTTCTAGAAACTTCCATGACCCCTGACCAAGAAAATGACACAGATTTCAGCATCAGCAGCACCCGAGTCCACGTCCGGGTCCCCCACCTCCCACAGTCCTATCAGATCGTGGGCCCGCTCACCCCTCTGGGCCCCGGCTTCCCCGTCGGTGGGCTGGGCGCGCTGGCCCTACTTCCCGGCCCGTCTGTGCTTGTTAAACCTTGGGCACGTGGCTCTGCCCGCTTCCACAGGACGTGCTCGGGAGTGTCCTTCAGCGCGTCTCCCCTCTGTCCTCACCTCCTCCAAGTGATTTTCTTCTTCCCACCCCCCAAAGTCAGCGCTCCTTACATTTCTACCCTCATACTCTCTGCACGAGAATTACTGTCTCGGGTTTCTCATCACTCTGTCATTTGTAGCAGCTCTTCCCTGAGGCGGGTGATTCCCGTATCTGTCTCGTTGCTAAGAGCTGGGACCATTTTCCCACTGCCTCCAGGGTACCTTCACTGGGATGTCTGCTACGCTGTGTTTGCACACCCCTTCCCGCAATTCATGTTAATCCTAATGCCCGAGGTGGCATTTGAGGAAGGAATTAGGTCATGGGGGTGAAGTCCTCCAGAATGGGATTAGTGCCCTGATAAAAGACACCCCAAGAGAGGCCCCTTGCACCTCCTGCCATGTGAGGGCACAGAGAAAAGACAGCTGTCTTTAATAAGGATACTGAATTGACTAGCACCATGACCTTGGACTTGGCGGCCTCCAGAACTGTGAGAAATAGTTTCACTTACAAGCCACCCAGTCTCCCTGTCACAGCTGCACAAACAGACTGAGATGACGTCCTATGAGCACCTCAACTTGAACATCTACTGAAGCAAATAAACACCTCCTCCTCTTCCAAAACTAACCAAGCATTAAAAAACCAAGATCTTGGCCCGCTCGTTACTATTCATCTGTCACCAAACTCTTAGTCATTCTGAGTCAAGAATCTTGAAGATACCGCCGTCTCTCCCCCATCGAATTTCTCACCCGCCCTCACCCTTCCGGCTCATCCTTTGGATTAACCAACAGGCCCTGACCAAGCTGGTCCGTCACACCTTTCCTAGAATTCTCTGGAAAAACACAGGTGTGATTATCTGATTCTTGACCTTGAAAACTTTCTAGAACTCTAGATTGTCTCTCGAATTAAGCATGTCCTTTAGCCAGGCATCGAAGGGCCCCAATAATTTCCCCCAACCTACTTTTTTTTTTTTTTTTTTTTTTTTTTTTTTTTTTTTTTTTTTTTTTTTTTTTTTTTTTTTTTTTTTTTTTTTTTTGCTTTTTGGTATGTGGGCAGCTCCCTGACTGGGAATCAAACCCAGGCCGCAGCACCGACAGAGCCAGCGCCGAAGCCCTAAGCCACTACTCCATCAGGGAACTCCCACCAACCTACTTTTTCAGGCTCGTCTGCTACTACTCCCCTCCATATGCACACCGACCTGGACTATCTACTTTTTCAGAATGTGTGTTTCCTCTTCCCCCAGGACCTTTTTTCTCACAGAAGTTGCCTATCCACCTAGAATGCCCTTTTTCCCAACCAGGCTCAAACCTACCTGTCCTTTAAAATTGTGATCGAATGTCACCACTTCAGCGAAGGTTCCCTGATTATTTGGAGTCACAAGCAATCTTGCCCTCCTCTGCAGTCTTGTCCTAAGTGACTCACGCCTCTCTTATGACACTGATTAGCTTTTTCTCTTGGATTATAACCCTGTTTCTGCATGTGTTATGTATAGACAGGGGCAGCATATTACAGTAAGTCAGAGTGACTTCAGGTCTCATTCCGGCATGATCCTAGGCAAGATATTTAGCATCCCTCACCTCTGAGATAACCATGCTGGCACATAAAATATTGGTGGGATTAAATGAAGTAATGTACAGAATATATTCCACACTTTTTATTCCATGTGTAGGCTACCTTTCATAAAAGGTAATAGGTCTTGACTTCCCTGAGTGGCTAATCAAGTGACTGAGGGCAGGTCTGTGTTTTATCCATGGTAGACTCATCCCTGAAAATGGCCTTAAAGCGGATACTCAGACAATATTTGTTCTAATGAACTGAAGTAATAATGAGATTATAATCAAATCCAAAATGGTGTTGACATGAACTTAAAGTATGAGTTGAGAATAAAATTGAATAGCTGTGGACTAAAATATTGAAAATCACTCAGGAGTACCGTATGACTAAAGGAAAGGATATTAATTCTTTCTGATTTTATGAGCTCACTAATTAGCAAAGGAAGATACTAAACAGTAAATTAAAGAAATACAATATGACCTTGGAAAAAACAATTGACCATGAATTGATCAGATCCATTCTTCCTTGGTGAGACTCAGAAAAGAGCCACAAGTAGATTGTCGAGCTTCAAATGGTCACGTGTTACTTGAAAGATCAATACGTTGCTCAGATTCAATCAGAAAATGTTTGGTTCCTCAACCTATAATGGGGGGTCCTCATACAATTCCGGGGTAACACCTGGTATCTTTTCTTGGGTTTTTGTTCTCCTTGCTGGAAGAAAGTGAGACTGATTGGATAACCTGATACAGACCTATTAAGAAGCATTGTTTTTCACTTAAAAAACAGAGAAGTATTTATTTCAGGTTACATGAGAGCCTCACATCCAACATTAGCCTGAGGAGCCATCTTCAGCTAGATATGTTGGGTATGTGAGGAGCAAACACTGTAATCCAGAGATCTGAATATACATCCAGCAGTGTGGCTTCACTTTGCTTGTAGTTGACCTGATAAATTAAAATTTCACACATCTGAGTCAGAATTATCCGATATTTGCATTTACAGAGACTATTCCATGGTTCAGGTTTTTAACAATTTGCAAACTAATATCCTGCTCTTGGCAGATAAAGCCTAAGGAGCCTGCCGAGAATGTCACTATTACCTGCAGAGAAATCCGAAGAGGACATGAACTTCCAAGGAAATCTGAGGTTGCTTAAGCCTAAACCTTTAACACCTCAGCCTTAAATTATCTTTGAATGAGCTTCAAGTGCCACTGACCATGTGCCCCTCGGTGCAGGGATGGGTGCAGATGGGTCCCTACATTTTGGACGTACCAAGGCCAGCCATCAGGACCCCAGGGACGTATAGCGGGCTTCACACAGATGAAGGAAGCGATTGTAGGGCGGGTCTTGTTAAGTCCCTTGGAGAATGCTTAGGTTGTATTGGAGGAAACAGCATTATTTTCAGGAGTATTTCAAAGCCAAGTTCTGCTTGATTAAAAAACAAAACAAAACAAAACAAACAAACAGCAACAAAAAAAGAAAATGAATTATTTCTTTATATTTCCTCGAAGATTTCAGTAGTTGGTTGTACCAAGGAGCAGGCCAAAATGCTGAGACCTGTACTATGATCATAACAAGCTCTCAGGAAGCCTGGGTCCATGCTGTTTTACATATGATGACCATTGAATCCTCATAGCTTATAATGTAGCTCCATTTTACAGATGAAGAAACAGAGGTTCAGAGGAATTATTTGCTCAAGGTCACAGAGCTACCACATGGCAAAGCATAGATTCAAATTCGGATGACGGGGCCACACACTATGACCTCACATGCAAGTGACTATGTAACACTTACTAGACACTAAGTGTATATTTAATTATGACACAGCACAGAAGCACTTCCTTCTAGATCCCAAGGCTGCCCCCCTGCCCCATGATTTCACTGAGTGAGATATCAGAAAATTGTTTATAGCTGAAGCTCCTTCCTGAGGAATAAAATCCCAAATATGGGGAATTGTTACCAATTTTAGTGACAAAACACATCTTGGAGATTCAGCTTGGTTTGGTGTAACTAGAGATAGGATCATGTATTCAGACATTCTGAAATAAAAAAATCATAATCTCGTTAAAATCACCCTCCACCCAAAGGAAAGGAGAGAAGGCAAGTTAAAGAATGGTCTCAACGGGACTGAACTCCAGTGTCATGGTGCTTAACAAACTCTGGAAGTCACCAGACACAGGACCTCACCTTCATCAGCCATCCTCGGGTCTAAAAATACTCACTGAGAATGCTTAGAACGATAAAGACACCTCTTGAATAAATGCTAAGGATGCTCATCAAGCATCCACGTGGTTTAATCAATGCTTGCTCCATTAATAAGTGAGACTCCTTAATCAGAAATGGCTTTATGAGGATATAGATTCTACCTTGTCCCCTGCTCGAGGCTCTGAAAATAGGAACACTTTTTTCTTCAGTATTTCACAAGCAGACAAGCAAATGTTTTAAATGCAGCTAAAGTGATCTCCCTTTCCACATTCTATGCAGATCACAATACCTGCATAATCAAAGTACTATTATTACTATTTAATATTCTGTTTCGTTGTCTAATGAATAGGAACTAGTTAATTACAGTGACAGTGTGGGCTGCAGATTACTTATTTATACTTCTGAGCATCAGAACCTAGATTCACACATCCTTGTCAAATTATGAATCTCAACCTGATTTGAAAATGTGTTCAACAGTTTCCCCCCTAATTTCTCATAGTTCAATGACACGCATTTATCTGTGAATGGGCTCACGTGGCTAGTCTAGATTCACTCCTCACACAAGGCTGAGGGTCAACGGGCCACGGCACCGCTTCACCACGCCCCCACAAGAGAGCTTCCCAGGTACACGAGGCCAAGGACTCACAAAATACAGTGGAAGAACAAGGCAGAGCTAACACAACTGAAACTCATCCCGGCCAGCTAAGCAGGGCCTGAATCTGGGTGCAGAATTCTCCTTTCTCTCCTGTGCCCCCCACGTCACAGATCTACTAATGTGTTTTCACGTCTGACGCTTCCATATGGAATGACAAGTCCCACTTGTACGGTGTTCACAGTTTCCCGAAGCACGTGCATACCCATCATTTTAGCTGATTGCTCCAGCCTGGGAAGCACGTGCTTCAGATGGCAGATGCATCCTACAGATGAGGAAACAGAGTCAATGAGGTGGAGTGGCCTGTCCTGACCTTGTGGCCACTGAGTGGTACAGATGCTTTCCTGAAACCTCTACAAAGATGGGTGATGATTTAAAGCAGTCACCAACGTGACAGTAACTCTCGACGTTAACGTTTCCACCAAAAGAGCAAAGCAGGGAACCAGCGGGCCCGCGCTGACGGAAGGCCCGCGTCGTGAGCCCGGTCACCACGCTGTTAGGTGCTGCCGAGTGGTGTGCACCAGTTCGCTGAAATCTGCAAACCTGTCTCAATGCAAAATAGTTCCCTGATGGACACTCAACCCAAAATAAATGGACAGAAACGGAATTTGTTATCAAACTTACTGTCTGTGTTCAAAATCACAAGGCTATTTCTAGATAGGAGATGGGGAGACGAGATGACCCTTCTAAAAGACTTTTAGGGAAAAGGCATTAATTCTCCCAGTCAGGGGGAAATAAATCCTGTAGGATCTAGTTACATTTCTCCAGTTTTGTTTCCCTCAATGACATACCAGAAATGTCACCAATAAATATGAGTGTAAATACCCAGGCCTGCCACCCTCCTCTCTCTCCCTCTTTCTCTCTCTCCAGGCTGTCACCACTGCCAACTCATGCCTTTTACAGTCCCTGCTCCCAGGCTGAAAGTCACACACATCATACACACCAGGTGGATCAGAACCTCCTACGTGAACAAATGCCAATAATGGGGAGAGAGTTTGGAACAAGCCCAACCCTCCAACACGCACTCATTAAGAGGGACTTTCTTTAATGAGACAATCTTGCACATTGTCACGGTCAATAATATGAATTTCTTCACTAACAGCAATCTCACCAAGGAAATATACGGAATTTTGGGTCCCTACTATTGATCTCCACAGGTTTTTCATCTGACTCTTTTTGGACCGATACATACTTGTCCTTCATATTGATTTTAACATGTTTCTTTGCTGCTAAAATGTTTGGTATTGTGTTTTTATGTGCAACGGTAAGTATTAAACGAGAGGCTTCATATTGATTGTGCTCCACTCCCACCAATCACTCTCTGTAGAAGTGTATTCCTATCCATTTTTGTTCCTTCTGTGCTGACCCCGTACTATTAAACAGCAAGAATTCAGAGAGGATATTTCCGGGCCTCCCTCCAGTCCGAGAAGAGGTGAACCCTGGGTTGTATGGCCTTCTTCAGAAATCTGAGGGTTAAAACATGATTTTGATGACTTGCTGTCCAATCGTGACACAACAGGAATACCAGTTTTTGTGTCATTATAACTCTTCTCACATTGTGCAGTTTATTGTATCCTACAAACAACTTCGGCAAACAAAATGAGTTAACAGCGTAGAGATATACAAGGGCCGTCTGGAAAATTCCAGCCGTAGTGTCTGTATAGTTCATGGCACATGGCTGGATGCTCTCCGGACAGCCCTCATATTCAGCTTATGAGATGTAGGGGCTTATTTGGTATTTCTGTTTAATGACATTGTTATGTATCTAAGACATATAAATTAAATATATAAATGAGTAAATAAAGATTCATGCTTTTAATTATGGCTGAACCTGTACATAGTGATATCACCCATAATCAGATACATTCTTGCCCAAAGCTTAGGGATACTGACTCCCTGAATTAAGGTTCAGAAGCAGAGATAAGAGTTATCTGCCTTCAATTACTGTAACTACTGCACTTTTAAAAATTTTTACTAAATTTCCTGTGGTAACTGCTTAATAAAATTATATGTTTCAAGTGTACAATTCTACACTACATCGTCGTGTGTCACACTGTGTGCTCACTACCCAGAGTCACTTCTCCTCCCATCACCACGTATTTGGCTCCCCCTCCCTCCTCCATCACCCCCACACCCCCTTACCCTCTGGTAACCACTAAACTGTTGTGTGTCTATAAGGTTTTTTGTTTGTTTGTTTGTCTTATTTGTTTGTTGCTTTCAGTTTTATATTCCACATATGAGTGAAGTCATATGCTTCTCAATGTTTTTCTGTTTGGCTTACTTTGCTTAGCATGATGATCTCAGGATGCATCCTGGTTGTCGAAAATGATAATATTTCATCTTTGCTTACAACCGAGTAATATTCCATCGTGTGTATGTACCACAGCTGCTTTATCCAGTCCTCTATCAAAGAACACCAGTTGTTTCTGAGTCTTGGCCTCTGTGAATAATGCTGCAATGAACATTGGGGTACATATATCTTTACAGATAAATGTTTTCAGATTTTTTGGGTGGATACCCACAAGATGGAGTGCTGGGTCATATGGTAACTCCATTTTTAACTTTCTGAGGACCCCCCACACTGCCTTCCACAGTGGTTGTACCAGTTTGCACTCCCACCAGCAGTGTACCAGAGTTCCTTTTTCTCCACATCCTCTCCAGCACTTGTTATTCCTTGTCTTGTTGATAACAGCCATTCTCACAGGTGTGAGGTGGGATCTCATTGTGGTTTTGATTTGCATTTCCCTAATACCTAGTGAAGAACATTTTTTATTTATCTGTTGGCCATTTGTATGTTTCTTGGGAGAAGTGTCTATTGAGATCCTCTGCCCATTTTTTAATTGCATTGTTTATTTGTTTTGTTGTTGAGTTATAGGAGTTTTTTTTATATATTTTAAAAATCAGCCCCTTAACAGAGGTGCTGTTTGCAAGTACCTTCTCCCATTCAATTGGTTGCCTCTTTGCTTTGTTGATGGTGTCTTTTGCTGTGCAGAAGCTTTCTAGTTTGATATAGTCCCATTTGTTTAATTTTGCTTTTATTTCCCTTACTTTTGAGGTCAAAAATCACAAAATCCTCTCTGACCCCAAGGTGCATAAGTTCAGTGCCTACGCTTTCTTCTGTGCAATTTATTGTTTCAGGTCCCACATTTAGGTCTTCCACCCATTTTGAGTTAATTTTGGCATATGGTGACAGCTGGCAATCTAGCTTTATTCTTTCGCATGTGGCACTCCAAGTTGCCCAACACTATTTATTAAAGGGGCCTTCTTACCTTTATTACATGTTTTTGGCTCCTTGGTCAAAACATTATCTGCCCGTAACTACTCGTACGTGGGTTTATTTCTGGGGTCTCAATTCTGTTCCACTGCTCTGTATGTCTGTTTTCCTGCCAATGCCTACTGAATTTTTATTTTCTCTCCTTGACTATTCTAAAAGCTTTAGTAACCAGCTTGGTGATAAGTGGTCTTCAATAAGCAACAGCTGATGAAAATCCTCTGGGAATCACAGAGACAAGTGGATTCAGACAACAGATGAAATTCCAGCAAGGAGAAAGCTATCGGGGAAGTTCCAAGCTCCTAGCAAAGGTGGGGATGCAAGGAAGAGAGGCAAGATCAGGGAGAACCAAGCACAGGACCCCATAAGACCCCACATGGACAAGACCCAACCTAGGGAAAATGAGGAGAACCAGGCCATCTACGTGCTAATTTAGGGACACAGGCATGAGAAAGAAAGAAAATACTTTCGTTGCTAAAATTAGGATACAAAGCAACACGCAAAGGAAACTAGGGAAGAAGTCTGTCCCTGATGCTATGCCAGTGGCATCTTGATTAGAGCTCCAGATGTGCTAACATGTAGGGATGGGAGTGGTCCTTGGGTTTGGCAAAGTAAAACCAGCACTTGGGAGGGAAGCGACACCAGAAGTCTGCAGGAGTAGAGAGGCAAACAAGTTACCAGCACTCCAGGTTGGTACCTGGTGTGATGGAGACCCTTCCTCTTTTCTTTTACTGATTTTCTATTAAAGGGAAAGCACTGGTTCACCAACCGTGTGATGCCAACAAACAAGGGAAACGTAATGAAAGCCAGACATTGGGAATAAAAGACATGTAGTCCACTTTTAAGTTAAATTTCCTGGATATTTGTGACTGAGATACTTGATGCCCAAAAGGCCTTGTTGTTTAGAAAGGGATGAAGTAGGAGATGAAGTAGGAATTGGGATTGAGCTAGAGCAGAAGCTGCCCACAGGAAGAGAGACCAAGTGAGCAAGCCAGCCTAAGCAGCATGTGCCACAGGGTGAGCATGAATGTAAATGCTCACGGCACGATCCGAGGTCTGGCAGAGACAAGCCCCGAGCCATGGACAAACCTTCCCTAAACGCTGCCTTTATCCAGCATATTGCAGAGATAATAAAGGATACGCAAGTAAAAGGACATGGCCCCTGACTGTGGAACCTTAGAGTGTAGTTGTAAAGACAGAATATGTTTATGCACATTTAAAAAAGAAATCACAATCTAATAGAGCTGGAGGAAGTACACTGTTAGCGGTAAGAGCAGGGACTGGTATTGGCATTGGAAGAGGAAAGAGAGTGAGATCCTCTAGGGCGAGAAAGGAGATTCCCAACAGTGTGTCAATGAGGAAAGCAGCCCTAAATATCTTGCTAGATGTTTTTCTACAATATCCTGATGTTATGTTATCTTAGGGTACAGATTAATATTGGGAATGGATGGAAAGGAGAAAAATGAAAGAAGATAGAGAAGGAAATTTTCTGGGTAACCTTAACTACTTTAATCCTCATAGGAACTTGATGAGGCTCATTATTACCTCCATTTCACAGATGAGGAAACTGGGACACAGATAATTCAATAAAAATTCAATTTATCAAGTAGATATAATCATTTTGAGCTTGTAGAAAACTAATAGAAGGGGTTCTAATTACCAAAAGCAAAAATTAACATAATAAGGAGAAACTGAAAAAGTCACCATCGTTGTGAGATTTAATATATTCTCTCATTGTCATTAAGCTGAAACAAATATAAAAATTTGAATGATATAAAATCCAAACTTGATAAGAAATTTGTCAAATTGCATTTTCAAACAAATTGAGGATATATATTATTTTCAAGCATATTTTAGCCATTTATATAAACTAACCACAAGCAAATCCCCACCAATTTCAAGGAAATGACATTATTTAAATTATGTTTTCTCTCCACAATTAGGTTTAAAATGAACAACAAAACAGATAACCAAGAACAACAAATGTTTGCAAATATATGCCATATTTTTAAAAATTCTAATGGATATTTTAAAGCACTGATACCTGAATTATAATGAAAATGCTACATAGCATGTATAGCAAAAGCCGTGAGATGCATACATCTATCAAATGACATATACAAGAATTTCTTCCTGAAAAGAACCAAATGCCCATTGACATTAGAATGGATAAACTAAGTATGGCATATTCATACCGATAAAAAATAACAATGTTCTGGTACATATGATAAGAGTAAATATCATAAACATTATTTGGAGTCAGGCACAGAAGAGAACACATTGTATCAATCCTTACGAAAGCAACAAAAGAGCCAAACTACTCCATGGTGACAGCGGTCAGTAGAGGTAGGATGTATTTGATGATATTACCTGGGTTGAGACAAACGGGAGCTTCTAAGGGCTTGAAATGTTAAGTCACAGTGTATAAATTCTCCTAACTGTATATTTAAGATCAGTGCATTATTCACTTTACTATATGTGTGTTTATCCTCAATTAAAAAGAAAAAAAGAAACTTGGATGTAACTAATTAGTATTCTTAGAGAAAAAAATATACGCACGAGTCATCCTCAAAACCATTATCTTTAGAAAAGACAAAAGCTAAAATGTAATGAACTAAGCCTACAGCACAAGAAGGCAAAAAAAAAAAAGGCAATGTGAAAAAAGCAAAGAAGAAAGACATTTAAAAAATCAAAGCAAAAATTAATGAACTAGAAAAAGAAAAGAATAATAACGAGAATCAACAGTTTTCTTAAAATGGTTCTTTTAAATAACTGATAAAATCAACAAAGCTCTGGTGAGTTTGAACAAGAAAAAAATGGGACAAATTAATATTAGGAATGAAGAATGGGATATATCTATAAATAGATCAGATATTTAAAAGGTAATAATAATAGTAATGATAATTAGCCAATACTTATTGAATATCTGATATGCATTAGGCTTGCTCTAAGTGGGCTTTATATATTTATTACTTAATTTCATCCTCGTGGCAACCCCTTAAGGTGGGTATTTTATTATGGCCATCTTTTTTTAAAATAGACTATGTCAATACTTTTTAAAACCAAGACAAAATTAGCAAATTCTTAAAGAAAAATAATTTAGCAAAATTGTCTCAAGAAGAAATTAAAAAACCTAAAATGTTATATAACAAATAAGTTAAATGGTTAAAATTAATTTACTATACACTCAAGAAACAAGTTATTCTATTTTTTAAATAAATTTTATACCACATAATAAGCAAAAATAGAATACTTCCCAACATACTTTAAGTTATTAAATACCAAACAACCATACAATATGAAAAAGAAAAGTCAAAGGCTAAATTCAGTTATAAATAGAGCTGCAAGGATTTTAACAAAATATATGCAAACTTAACCTACCAATATATGTAAAGCTAATTCAACATAGTCGAACTGAGTTTATACTTAGCAAATCTATTGATTAATGTAATTCACCGCATTAACAGATTAAAGGTGAAAATAATGTAATTATCTTAATAAATGCAGAAAAATCCTGTCACATCACTAATCTTACTAAAAACAACGAAACATAAATATTGTCCTCATTTTATCAATAGGTAAATCAAAAACAACTAATAGCAAAAGTAGGCAACTTTATTAAGTGCTTTTTTGTGTTAAGTAATTTGAACGAGTTTTATTTCTCATAACAATCCTAAAAGTTATGCATTTACTATGATCTGTATTTTATAGGCCCATTTTTTCTCTACTCAATTTTCACAAGCTTGAGTTTAAAGCAATATTGTTCTTGTACAATGATGAAGAATAATTCAGATCACTTAATCAAAATAGCATGCTTTACTTACATTTAATACCGAGTAACTAACAGGAAGATTATTTTGTTAGCTATTGGTCCAATTTAAAACTGTTACTAATTGTGAAGAAAAGCTGACATGTGTTTACTCTCAAAAGATGGAGGCTTTGGCTAATTCTTCTCATACTTAAAGAATTTCTGAACAGTAGGTTGTCGATTCCCTTTTGCAAGACAAAAGAGGGGCACATTTTGAATTATACACAAATATATGTATGAATTTCATCTCCCTACACTTGTAGCTCATTATAACCTTCCAGTCCAAAGAGTGAATGCTTTCAAATGCAGAATATAAATGTATTATACATAGATTATTATTTCAACAATGATATATTAATATAAATTGCAAAGGATAAGCTATAAAGCCAATACTCTTAAAGCTTCAGAATATAAGATCTTGAGATATTTAAGCTTTGAAATTTAAGACTTTATTTTAAAGCAAAATCATAAAGATGTTCCATATCCAAGGAAAGTCTGATGAACCAAGAAACAATGACTATACTATATTTTTAGAAATACCACTTACACAGGTATTTTTCATGTTTGATAATGCTCCCATGTTAGAGAGGATTCTTGACATTTTAAAGAATTCTTTCAAGTGTTCTAGAAATCACTTTTTTTTTATGAAAGCCAAGTGAAATCTTTCTGAAATTGTTTCCTTTGAGTGTGCACGTGTGCATGTGTGTGTGTGTGTGTGTGTGTGTGTGTGTGCACGCACATGCACATCTATTTTCCAAAGTGGTGACTAATCTTAATGCATCTACTCTGCCTTCTGTGGCTGGTGAATGCTTTTATGCTTTTCTTGCTCCTGGGATGTTACCAAGCTTTCAAAATCTTACTCAGGTGATGTAAAGAATTTATTAAAAAAAAAAAAAAGAAAAAGATACATGTCCTTTCATGGCTGCCCTGGTAATGTGCAACACAGAACATCACACAGAATTTAAGGGCCCATAAACTAGAAAGCCTGCTTAACCCCTTGACTGCTCAGTGCACGCAAGTTGCATCACCCTGCAAGACTGGAATTTCACAAGTGTTGGGAGCTGGGGTGTTTGGAGCCTCAGCAGCGTGTATTCCTCCTGCTATGGTGACTGGGATGAACAGCAGCGGCAGATTTTCTTTATTTTCCTTGTCTTTGAAACTATTTATGGCAATTCCAGAGTTGAAAATGAAAATGCCTCTGAACAATAAGTCAATCAATTAGCAACAAGAAGTACCAAGTATGGGGTACTTGTTTCCTGGAAGAAAATAAAGATGGGTACATTTCCATCGCAGTCTGTGTGTCAAAAATAGTGGTGCGTTTCTTCTTCACGACGGCCTGAGCAGAATAAGATGTTTGGAACTTAAAGGAGGAACAGAAATCAACACCATCGGATACACCGTACGGTGTAAGTCTAACAAGACACCGTTTGCTAGAAGAGGACGCAGGGTGAGCCAGAAGTGTGGGCAGGTGGAGACGAAGCAGGATGATGGCCGGCACGGGAATGGGACACAGACATCAGCTGACGGTGCAGGCAGGAATCCTAAGGCAGGTGTGGCTGTGGGTCTGTGCCACCTCTGGGGCTGGGGCTCCTGCACCTGCCCTGAGAATGCTTTGGCTTCCTGTCGCAACCTAAACTTGATTACACAAGGGCCGACGTGACCTGAATTTGTTTTACCACTATTTAATATAGTTATTTCAATTTTAAAACATCATTTCCTCTGTACTTTGCACCAACCAGAGTGCTTTTTGTGTCTGTGATGAGTAAGAAACTGGGATGACCCCACCGCCACCAAGAAATCTCAGTGTTCTGAAAACTGCAGAAGCAACCGTAATACACTCGTGCCATAAAACAGCCACGGTCAGAGCAGCGTCCCAGTCATGGTCACTGGTGGCACACGCAACACTCCAACGTCGTCTTTGTACTCCACAACGCTCTGCACGCCAGAGCGAGCATCAGGAAAAGCCGAAGCTCAGAGCGGGTGAGGGACCTTCCCACGTCCCACAGTTTGTCAGTGGCAGAGCCAGAACTGGACATTTTTCTTTTCTCAAGTCCAGTTTTTATTCTGCTCCACCAAGTGGCCAAGATATACTTAGGACATACTTGGCACTCCACTCTCCCCTCAACAGAACCACGACCAAGCTGTGGAATGGGGGAGAGAAAGGGGTGGAGTGAGGACAGAGGGGAGAGAAGAGGGGAGACGCGGGTGGAGCAGAAGAGAGAAGGCTGTGGGCATGGGAAGCGTGAATAAGGACGTCCCAGTGCAGGACAGGAAGTGGATTTCTCCCGTAAGCCCCACCTTCCCAAGTTCCTACGGCCCCTCGATCATAAGATTTCTTCCTCTATTTTATGTCATTTTATTTCTTCCTTGCCAAAATTCTCCCTCGTGCCTGAGATTTCAAAAGTTTTAGGTGAAGCATTTTGGTCTAAAGTTGTCGTATGTCTTGCACTGTGTGAAGGTTAGATGAGTCGTCCATCTTTTCTCATCTCTGTTCCTACACTGACTTCTTGTCATCGCCTGGAGTTGGTTGCCCTGGAATTAGGTTGCTGAGGGAAAGATAAACTCTTTTAGGTTGTTAAGAATCCACAGCTCTGTTTTGAAATCAGAAATGCTGCTGGTCTAAATTCCAATATGTTCAAAAGAAGCGATCAATTGTTAAAAAACAAAAAAAGTTATGATAGTCACAACTTATTTATAAGATCAGTAGCTCTGATCACATAAAGTAAATGATGGTTATAAAAACTGAGTAATTTGCTTTTATAAGCCTTTTAATTAATAAATCCATGACTAAAATTAAAAATGGTACAATATTAATGCTTGCAACTTTTAAAGATAATAATAAATAGAACACTGAAGCCTCATTTTAATTCTTAAACAATTTCATGAAGGGAATACCCATGGCCCAGTTTCTATTAAATAGATAACTTGCTGTGAAAATTAGAATCCATATCATAAAAAATGAATTAAATTCTGAGTAATGAATTCTCTTTCTGGAAAGTTTTCTATGTTAGGATACCATACAGCATTTAGAAAAAGTTGTTTTAGAATGATGAGTTTGGGTTGGGTATGTTTTACCATGACTCAAGTTTAAGAGCTATCTTTATAAATGATGTATCACTGCTCGGAAGGCATTTTTAACTTTTTTATCTTGTAAAACAGAAAAGGAGGGAGATTTCTTCAGTGCCCGGATCACCTTTGTGTAAGTAGCTAACTTTTGATTGGAGTCAGCTCTCATTGGACTTTAATTGGCCTTCATGGTTCCACTTCCCGATTGTACAGAACGGGTCTTTAAAAGTCTCGTCCATGGCTATCCGTTTACTGCCTGAGTCAGCATTTTTTGATCTGAGATCACCGTTCACCCACGGCTACTTCCTACCCCGTGTATCAGTCACGACTAATGAGAAGGCGATACTACTGGAATCGTAGTGCAGATGATGCTGGACAAGCACGTTCACACGGGGTAAGTGCTGTGAAACGGGAGCCTGGCACCGTGGTGTGCTGTTAAAGATGGCGCTGTGGTGGCGAAGTCTTACTTTCTCTAAACTTGACAGCTGACCTCTAACACGTGGAGACAAAGCCTTCATTTGTCCTTGTGAGCAGAAGAGCAGTCCAATTTTCCTCCGTGTATTTTCCTGCTGTTCGTGTCCAGTGAATGTGTGTGCCACACCACTGTTGGAACACTGTTCCACTAGATTGAAAGCTGAACTAACATTTATTTGGAATGATAATGTGTTGTCCTTCATATCCATGTTATAGGAAACATTGCAATGAAATTTGTGTTTTCCCATCTTCTCAGGAAATACGTCTGGAACCAATACAAAATCAAGGGCAAGTCTGAACAATGATGTTACTAGACCAAGAATAAACATGTCCATGAATGAGCAAATAAATTACTTAGAGCAAACTCGTCAATCAATATTAAGAAGAAAAATAGAGGATGATTTAGAAAATAAGTTTTCTAACATGAATAAGCCTGAAAATAGAATCCTATAAATCAAAGGTACACTATAAGAGAAAGCTAAGTTCTAATTATTATTTTTAATTGGTGTGTCAAATAAAAAGAAATTTATCTATATTGTTTAAGATTCTGCCAATATAACAAACATCCTTACAATACAGTAAAGCCATCTGAGATCCATCAGGCAGATTTATTTTTAAAAATCTGAATAAAGTACTTTTGAAATTTATGAACTGTTTGACACCCTGTATTTGAAATGTTGATTTGAAGCTTACAGCACGTGTTGATGTTCTTCAAGTTGTATAGGTTATTTTCTGGATGGATGACTTACAAAGGAGATTATACATGTACGTTTACCTTTTAATGTTTGACTTGAGTACTAAATCTCTTGTGGTGAGAAAAATGTTACAAACCAGAGAAGTTTAAGTGCATTGGGCACAAATGCAGGTTTGCTGAGGTGGTGGTAGAATAATATAGAACACAGATCACCAGGTCAGCCATATGCCACATTCTAAGTGACTGCATTATGCTGAAACAGAATATATGCTATTGTGCTCTTGGGCTGTTAATAGTCAGCTATCACTTCAGTGACAAAGGAAAACATGAAAGAAAAAGAAAGCAACTAAATAAAATGTCAATACCATCCTTTTTATGAATCTGCTACATACAGCACCGTAAAATATATGTGACATAGACTCAACATCAAGATATTTTGTCAATGCTTTTTGGAAAGCACACTAAAGAATAGGGTATTGTTTAGGTGATTCATCCTTGACTTGATTTATCCAATATTTTCATTGGTTTGACAAGACTCTCTAATCAAAACTGTCCAGAGAGAATTAATAGTATGTCTACTCCCACTGCAGTCTTAAACTTTGGATCGTCAGATATCAAAGGAGTATAGGCAGTCCCTGCTGTTCTATAGGGCACATTTTCCCACTCTGCTCATTTAAAGTGTCTAATTAGCAACCACACTTATTTCTCATTGCCTTTAGCTCCTCAATCAAGGGTTTCTGCTGAAGAAAACCCTGCTGCTAATGCTAGAATTAAAAAAAAAAAAGCATAAAACTCATATTCATGTAATCAGCCTATAAACACCACCACTTCATCACCAAGAGAAAAAGTGTGATTATCCCTTCTCTCTTTTTACATGCACTACTAAGATATCCTTGTTATTTCCCCCATTTATGTCTAAACTTGATAATTCTTGTGACAGGATGGACATAGGGGATAGGATAGAAGAAGAAGAAGAAAAGGAAAATCCTTAGGGTCAAGAGAATTTTCTATAAAGTTTAAGAAGATAGGCAAATATCCATGTTGTTGTCAAGGACCTTTTTTGTCTATAGAAATATAATGTATGTCCCCCCACCCAAAAAAAAAATCACCCTAAAGACTTTAAACAAAACTTTAAACAAAAACAGCAAAATTATATTTGCTATATATTTAATTGGTTATTTCAGCTGATGCATTTATAAGATAGGTCAGATAGATTCATCCATTCCAAAATAATTAGTAGGGCCTAATGTGCCAAGTAGTTTTTAAAGCAGTGGGGCTAAAAGAGCAAGCAGGTGACCATTGCATCTAGAAGTTTATGGAAGAGACAGATAAACAGGCAATTGAGAAATCTATGTGAAAAGCATGTGGCACTCTGGGAGATATAAGAGAGACACAAATCTTAAGAGCATAGAGATTTCCTAAAAGAACTGACATCTAACCTGTGTCCTAAAATGATAAGCAAAATTTAGTAAGGTAGAAGGAGAAACTCTTCTGGAATGATGGGTTAAAGATGTCTGATAATCCACTCGTCCATTAAAGCAACAGGAACACTTGCAAAAATAGTCAACAGTTACTTTTTCAGAAGTATAGCAATTAATCAAAGGCTTGCAACAATCTAAGGATGATTATTCAAGAGAAACAGCCAATTCTTGGTAAGAACAAAAGTTGTGCTGTTTTCATGAGGTGTATCCCCATTCACCTCTCCTCAGCTCTGGGGAAGCCTTGAAAGCCAACAGCCTCACAACCACTGGGTGGGGCAAATGGGTTTGCAACTCAGAGTTCACTCTGTGTAAGCATTTGCAGAAAACAATCAGCAACAATTGTTTAACATCACAGCTGCCTGAGGCAATGATTCCAGCTAGAGCAAACAAGCTGACCAAACATTTATAAAAACAAAACAAAACAAAACAAAAAACAAACAAAAAAAAAACCCCACTAGGAACAGAGGTGTTCATAGAGAATTTTAAAACTTCCAACGTATTCCTAGAAATCTAGCAGGCAAACCATATGTGCAAGGCTGTGCGTATGCCCAGGAAAGACCTGAGAAGGTTTTGACCTCTTATCTCAGACTGACCATAAGGCTCTGTACAAGTAAGAAGTGAAAGTTAAGGCAGTGTGGTCAGCTCCTTGCAACAGCACGAAGGCTCTCTGTCACACAGAGGGCCCCTCTGCAAAGCTTAGGGACTTATAGCTTCTGTTTATTGGCTGACCACTAGGCTAACCAAGCAGACATCAGGGGCCACAAATGACAAAGAATATAGATTATACAGAATGAGTCCAGGAAAGTCACTAAATAAATAGTCACTAAGCAAACAAACAAACAAAAAGCACCTCATGAAATAAGGGATAGAGAGAGCAGATTTCTGGACTTGCCTTATTATATTACTTAAAATATTCTGTTTTATTTTTTAAAATGAGATGTTCAAAGAAACAGAAAAGAGTGACATATAATCAGAAAAAAAATGAGCTGTCATTAAAAAAAGGTCCCTGAGGAATTCCAGATGTTAGATTTACTATACAAAGACTTTAAGTAATTTACTGTAAATATAGGTAAAGAATTTTTAAAATCTATTTGTTAAAAAATTAAAGAAAAGTCTGAGAATTCTGTCTCACCAATTAGAGGATATCATCAGACAGATAGAAATTCTAATCAAGCAGAAATTTCCAAGTTGGAAATTACAATAACTGAAAAAATTTACTAGGTGTGTTAACAGCAAATTTGAAAGGTCAGAAGAATGAATTAGCCAATTTGACTATATTTCAACTGAGATTACATGGTCTGAGGAGCAGAAAGAAAGAAAAGAATGAAGAAAAATGAGCAGAGCCTCGGACACACATGAGACGATATAAAACACACCATTCTATGCATAATGAGAGGTCCGTAGAAGAGCTTGATAGGCAAGAGAATATTTGACGAGGTAAAGGCAAGTAACTTCCCAAATTTGATGAAAAGCCTTAACCTGGGCATCTGAAAAATATCAATATACTCAAAGCAGCATAAACTCAAAGAGATCCATACTTACACATCTCACAATCAAATTGTCAAAAGACGAAGAGAGAATATTGAAAGCAACAAGAGGAAAAGATCCATCATGTGCAAGAGACTTCCCATGAACTTGACATTGGCCAGATGGCAATGATGGGGATGAAACATTCAAAATGCTGACTGTTAACCAAGCAAAATTATCTTTCAAAAATGAAAAGAAAATTAAATTAGTTTCAAGGAAACAAAAGCTGAGAGGATTCATCACTCGCAGACCTGTACTACAAAACATACTAAACAGAGTCCTTCGAACCAAAATGAAGAGAAAAAAACAGAACAACAACAAAACAAACAAAGAACATTATAACAGTAACTAGAATTCATACAAAGAAATCGAGACTACCAATGAAGTAACTAGATGAAAATAAAGACAGCAAAAATGTATTTTTGTTTGTCACTCTTTCTATCTACCTAATTTAAAAAAACAACTGGATAAAACAACCCCAAATCTGTGTTGCTGGGTGCACAATGTATAAACATGCAACCTGTGTGACAAAAACAGCACAAAGGTGGGGTGGAGGGAACCACAGTAAAAAGCAACAAAATTTCTATAGACTATCAACACAAAAGCTTGCATCAATCTAAATGAGACTCTTTTAAATTAAGGGGTCAAATGTGATCCCCTTCATAACAACTTGGAAAGTCACTGAAGAAAATATGATAAAAGAAAAGGAGATTAAAATGGGACACAAGAAACTAAGGCAAAGGACATAGTGATGGAGAAGTATCTGTTTTCCAACCACATTGGAATGAAATTGGAAATAAATACCAAACTGAAATGTAGGGAATACACACATATAAAGAAATACACACACGTTTCTAAGAGGAGAACCATGGACCTCAGGTGTGGAGCTGTGATTCCGGAGAGCAGAGCCCCAACTGCTGGAGGATCACCCCCAAACCTTGCACCTCGTGGCGTTTGCTCAGCTGCCTTTCTAAATTGCTTGGGACTGGTGACTTCCATTTCCTTCCGTCTTCCTCCTTTATTCAACCAGAATGTCTATACCTGTTATCCCATGCCTATCCCAGGGATGAATTTGGGGAGCAGATAAATTTTCTTCTGTGGTTCTCAACATCTTATGACTATAAAAATTAGCACGGCAAGAGCTTGTGAAATACAGATTCTTAGGCTTCCTAACAGAGATTCTGGCCCAACAGATTCGGACAATCATGAGTCTGTATTTTAAAAGGCACCCCCCGGGAATTTGCACAGTTGGAAAATCACCAGTGAAGTGTGTACGGGTCCTAAGTGAGACTTCCCGTTCACCGGGGACAACCATCAGGGTGCAAATAAGCACTCAGGCTATCGCAGTACCGGGATTGCCTGCATTAGGACAACCTATAACACGAAGCCAGCTCTCTTAAGATCCTCCCTACAACTCTGCTACTTCTCACAAAGAGTAGAAGCACAGGAAAAGTATCAAGACCCGTGCTTGTATTCATCAGCCCCTCAGTATCACTTGATATCACCCATGGTTTGGGCCCCGGAAGCTGTTAAGCAAGGTTAGCTGCCCAGGGAATTCCCACGACGCTTCCCTCCAAGGGCACGGCCGGGTAGGTCAGAGTTTATTATAGAATTCTACTTACGGCCCAGCAAGAGACACAATAGCTGGTGAGAAAACGCTCTTGGACGCCTGTGAGAACCCTCCAACCTCACCGTCTAAGAACACCACCAAAAGCCACCAGGCGACTGTCGGGGCCAGCCACAGGCACAACGGCAGGGCCCGAGGGAGGTCAGCATTTTCCTCTAGGTCTGCAGTGGCCCTGTCCTGTCCTGTCACGGAGCCAGGAACAGGCAGCACGGCTTCGTGGTGGCTTCGCAGTCTACTTCGGAGGACACCAGGGGCACAATGCCACTCCACTTCTATGCTACACCGCCACCCAGGATCTCCCCTGATGAAAATCCTTCAGTTATTTTTCATGGCAACGAAATCTAAATGCCTTTGGCCTGGCAGACAAGACAGCTCGACTCCCTCCCAACCTTACAATCAGTACGTTTTTCCTGCCTTCACCCTCAAGCCCACATTTATAGCTCCTGGCATCATGCTGAATCCATTGAGGGTGTGGTGAACATCAACTTACCCTGCACAGTTTCCCTTATCCCTTTACAGGCTGAGTGGGGGATGCCAAACCTCTTCAGGAAGTGTCACTCACTTACCCCACGATGTGAACGGTGCCACCGCTCTTGCACACTGATGGCAACTCCCCTCAGGGGTCTCTGGCTCTCCGTTATTTCTCTCTCCACTTGTCACACTGCACTGCAGTCTTTGTCTTACTGGTCTATCTTTCTCTCTCCACTGTGAGCCTCTTGAGTACAAGTACTATGATGATTCTATCAGGTAGGAAACATTCACTAAGCTTTGGGTGGGTGGGTGGGTGGATGCAGGATGGAGCAATCAATCATCCCTAGGCTTTTCAATAGGCCCTTCCACAGCCTGAGAACTGAGACCTCAAGACACCTGAGATTAGTCAAAATATAGCACAAGAGACCAATAATAACCCTGAAGAAGCTTATCATAATGCAGCCTTGAGATGACTGTCTTCCTTGGCAGCGAGAACGGGAGCGCTGCTGCTGGACTCCGCTCCTGCCAGTAATGAGCTGAGCTGGCTTTCCGGCAATTGGCAAAGGTGGGAACTGGGTAAACAAGCCCACTGTGTCCTTCAAGAGTCTGGCAAAGAGAGTGTCCCTGAAAACTTCAAGCTCGAGAAAGAGCCACCGTCTGGTAGTCATGTCCTGGCTCCCTTGCAGCATTGACACAGGTCAGTAGGGCACGTCACACTTGGATCCATCACCAGTGCCTTTAAGGGGCCCAACAGGAAGCTCTGGGTGGGTGGCAAGCCCTGTGTTCTTGCATCCCCACCATCTAGCTGACTTGGGACCTGGTGTTTGCAGGGTCCTTGATTACATGGATAGGAAGATGGTTGACAGCAATCACCAGTGAGCACCTGTCATACGATCAGCTTTTTGTCGAAGGCAGGGTGCAACGGTGACCTGTGAGAATTCCCCAATGGCAACACCTCTGGATAAAGGCCCCCTTTCCAAACCAAGGCTTCCTGGCTGTTCTGCACAGATCCACCCCCTGTGCATTCTTTGAAAAGGTGGCAACTTGCAGACACACTCTGCTTCACCTCCAAGAACCTGTTATCGAAAATGTTGTAAGGGAATTTAATTTAAAAAAAACAAAACACTCCATCTTTCACACCCTCTCTTCCATTTGCCTTTAAAACATGCCAGAATGAGCTCTGAAGTATTATTTGTGAAACCAGGTAACTTGAAAATAGCATATAAATTTACAGTTCAAAGCACAAGGAGCTAATTAATAAGCTGCCTCCTTTTCCCCTTTCCGGCTTTTTCTTCCCACTGAGCAGCTCTTAGTACTTGTTGTGGAGTTGCATTTTTATTTTTATTTTTTTAAATTACAGCCCATGCGTCACGCAGCCCTCTCCCTGAGATATATTGGCCTGGTACATAAACAGCTTGTGTGCTCCAGGGGCTGTGTGTATTTTATTCTGGATGGAGCTCCTGATAAGAAACTGAATTTAGAAAGCATTTTGTAGGACACTAAAGTCAGCTGCTGAATAAAATACAAAGAAAGGGCTTTAAAATGTGTTCTTATTCATTAGAATTTAATGCATCAAAAGGTATTTTATGTCTAAAGTGAGAAGGACAAGAGTAAAAGAATAGGCTGCACAAAACTCAATCCCCTGAAGACATTTATATTTTTCTTCCAGAATAAAGTAAATTCTAAGAGATAAATAATTCCCCATGAAGTAAATGCCCTGCCTGTTCAAAGAATCAACCCAGTGTGTCCCGTCCTCGCTCTACCAGCCCACAGCCGTGTATGTTTAGCTTCCTTTTGGAAATAACAGTCCTGCAAAGTGTTATGCTGTGGAGGGAAACTGAACTCGAACTGATTGGAATTGCTGCTTTATTATCCCCTTTACCCTGTGGTCCCATAACAAAGAACACACAGGCACATAATGTCTGAGTAAACGTTACCGTTCCTGGGCTTGAACTCCAGAGATCGCAGCTTCACCCCTGCCCAGCACCCTGGGTCTAGGCTGAATGAACCCCCGAAGGTTAAGGGGAGGTTACGCGGCAGAGAAGAATCTATTATGACAAGGTCTGCGGGCTTCTTGGTGCTGAGGGAAAGGTGAGTGAGCAAAGGAGACGCCTGTGACCCGGAGGTCTCGCACGTTGCTGCTAGAAGGAAGCCTGTGGGACAGCAGGCAGCCCAGGGAGTCGCTTAGAAATGCGGACGCCAGGGTCCCCCGCGGAGCTCCTGAAACTGACTCTGGATTTAACAAGGGCCCCAGGGGAGCTCACACCCATGGAATTTGAGAAGCGCTGAGCTCGGACACCGTCTCCTTTCTAGGGGAGCTCAGAGGCTCCCTGGGGCGGCCAGGGGTGTGAGGACAGACTTACTGAGCGATGCGGGGCCCTATGTGACCATACGTGGGTGGCAAAGACCGTCAATGTTCTTGAGGTTCAGAGGATCACAGTCAAGGGCAAGCCGTTGCATGTACCTACAGAGGTGAGCCTCGATGCAAACGCACAAAGCTGGGGGTACGGCACGCCAGAGGTAAGGGTGGGGGGGACATTGGCTGAGACAACTCAGCTGGATTTGTACGCAGAACCCAACAGAAGCAAAGGCGCAGAGGGGAACCGGGTAGGCCCGTTTGGGGGCGCTGGGAGTCTGACAGAACGGGGCACACCCTCACTCACTGACACTTCGGGGTAGGTGTTGGGCTGCCACCAAGCATTATCTCAGTACATAGAGAATCATGAGAAGGAACAGCGAAATGTTACCCTGTGAACTGCCCCACTCCCCCCCCAAACCTCACATGTTGACACCATGGGCCTTTAAAGAGGTAATCAGGTTACATCAGGAGATGGGGTGGGTCCTGTTCCTGCAGGACTGGGGTCACTCATAAAGGAGGCAGAGCCACCCGGGACGCGCTGCACGCAGGCAGCCCCCGTGAGCACACAGTCAGAAGGCGGCCCACCGCGAGCCAAGAAGGGCCTTAGTGGGCTGGCAGTTAGGGGGTCCCCGTTAAACCTGACGGCACACTGAGTGTCATCAGAAAGTGCAGACTGAATTGCATGGGATTAGGTCACAATCGGATGGCTCCGAAATAGCGAAAATGGCTGATTTGGATCAGCCGGCCCAAGCAGATGCGTCAAGTAACGAAACGAAATTTCTCCGAACTGGAAACGAGCGTACACGTACCAGCACATCTGAAGGAAGAGGTGCAACAGGCAGTGAAAAAAGAAATTAAAAATATGGGGGAGTAAATTGTTGGGGAAAGAAGGGATGGTGAAGGCTGCAACCAGAGTCAGACAGCGTGGCTGGCTTTGGAAAAGAGAAATATTTGTTCTTTCTCTCTGAAAAGGTAGAGAAGGAAAAAAAGGGTCAGAATACAGGAAGAACCATTGTGAAGGACAGTGGAGAAAGCCACTTGCTGAAGTGTTTTGTCACAATTACAATCTGTTTCCTGCAACTATTGGGGGCTGCTGAATGGGCAGTCTATCACAGACAGGTTATGAAAATGGGATTTTTAATCATGCCACATAAACCCCTTTCCTAGAAACAATGTTATGCAGCATACACGCCAAGGGAGACGGGACAGTGCTTATTCAGCAGTCTGAAATATAGCATCTTCTGAATATTTCATGGCAAGGCTTCAGGTATAAAATTTCAGGAGTTGAAGTCTGTAGAGTAATAAGAAACAGAGGGAAAAAAAGGAAAAGAAAATTATCACCAAAAAATATTGTAGAGGGAGAGGTCAAAACTACTGAACTGACCAAATTATGGAAGAATAGAATCATTTATTATGAGCTTTGGAGTTAGAGGCTCCAGGGGCACACAGAGACACACAGGTACACACACGCACAGGTGCACGCACAGGTACACACACACACAAACGCACAGGTGCATGTACACACACAGACACACAGGTACACACACACACACAGGTGCACGAACAGGTACATACACGCAAATGCACAGGTGCATACACACACACACACACACACACACACACATACGTGCACGCACAGGTACACACATGCAAACGCACAGGTGCACACACACCCACACACCCACAGATACACACACACAGATGCACACACACACACAGGTACACACACGCACAGGTGGACACACGCACAGGTGGACACACGCACACACACACACACACATGCACAGGTGGACACATGCACACAGACACCCACAGGCACACACACACACAGACACCCAGAGGTACACATACACAGGTGCACACACACAGGTGCATACACACACACACAGACACACAGGTACACACACACAGGTGCACATACACACAGACACACAGGTACACACACATAGGTGCACACACAGGTACTTGCACACACACAGGTGCACACACACAGGTGCACACGCACACACACGCACAGGTGGACACACACACACAGACACCCACAGGTACACACACACACACATGCACAGGTGGATACACACACATAGACACCCAGAGGTACACACACACAGGTACACACACACAGGTGCACACACACAGGTGCACACACATAGGTGCACACACATAGGTACACACGCACACACAGACACAGAGGTACACACACGCACAGGTGCACACACAGGTACATGCACACACACAGGTGCACACACACAGGTGCATACGCACACACACACACAGGTGCACACACAGGTACATGCACACACACAGGTGCACACACACAGGTGCATACGCACACACACGCACAGGTGGACACACACACACAGACACCCACAGGTACACACACACAGGTGCACACACACAGGTGCACGCACACACACAACCAGGTACTTCTACTTCTACATAAAGTGTATTTGTTTTGAGAACCACAGATAACCGACTGTGACTTTACATCAGTCACTTGCTATTTTTATTGGATACTAATGAATTAAATAGATCTTATTAGAAACGGGTTCTATGCTAAGAAGTGAGAAGTGGGTCCTTAAGAATTTCTCCTTCGGTTATTTGGTCATTTAAAGTAGTTATTCTTTAAAGTAAAAAGGAGCCATCTGCCTAGCAACTGTCTCTAACCCCACCCTAGAATAACTACAAAGTTCCTGGTACCTGTGGTAGCACACAGGACATCGAGCCCAAAGGAAAACCTGTTGGCAGAATCTGGGAGGGGTTCCCACTGACAGGCAGGATTAAGGACACTGATCAGTGACCTCTGTGTCACCACGTGAAAAGAAGCAGCCCTCGGACGAAGGACAAAATACAATTTTCTGCTCTGCAAGGCCCACACTCAGGCACCCAGGGTCCGTGTTTGCCCAGCCGCCCCGGGCCATTCCCCACCCCCTTCTACAGCTGACCTCTTCCCTTCCAAGAAGGGGTATGTCTGAAGTATGTCCCCGGGATTTCAGGGGAGCAAGGAGTGAGGACTCGTAGCTCTCCATGGAAGAAAGGTAGAGTTTGAAACTGGTTTCCCACGCAGATGCCCGCGGGGCCCTTCATCTTCTGGTTAAATTCTCCACAGTGTTTGCTCCCCTCCCCGCTGCCTCTAGCCCTTCGAGGAGCTTTCTGGAAGATGAATGACAGCCTGGGCGGAGTCCAACACAGAGAAACCCTGAGCAGGGCGGGCGCGTTGCAGAACGCCAGGGGGAAGGCGGAGTGGGGCCTCTGTCTCTGCAGCTCAGCCCTGGGATTCACTCCCCACTTTCCACCCGGCCTCTCCAGGTTTCCTCTTAGCACCCAAACGTTTAATGATTTAAATTTAATACGTTAGAGATTTGATGATTAATGTTAAAAGCAAGTACACTAGTAGCTTCTAAATAAATAAAAACACATGTCCCTAAGACTACAAAAATAACACCCTATATTAATATAGGCTAATTTTTAGGAGTTAGATATATTTTTAAATGAATAGCACATAAAACTCTATACATTAACTGTCTCGTTCTCTTTTCTGATATCAAAGCCTGACAAATATATTATTTAGCATCAGTAAGAAAGGGTGGGTAGAAAGGGTCCGCATGTAGCCACCTCGGTAAACCGAAGTCCGGGAAGACGTGAGAGGCGGTAGCAGGCCTGAGCTGCCACTTAATGAAATAGTACAACCCATGAATCAAATCCTTCAAGTTCCTCTTTCCCACTTCTTAAAAAGTGAATTCATTAGACTCTAGAGATAGGGAAAGAAGCTGTATAACTTAAGATAGCTATCTGTAGAAAATAATGATTTTCTGTTTTACAGGTAGGTATACT
Source organism: Lyroderma lyra (assembly GCA_004026885.1). NCBI lineage: Eukaryota > Metazoa > Chordata > Mammalia > Chiroptera > Megadermatidae > Lyroderma > Lyroderma lyra. The sequence goes on along the minus strand of PVJL010005654.1, from coordinate 32,930 downwards.
ATGCTTATAAACAAAGATATTTCACTTGAACAAAGAAGTTCCTCAGTGAATATTTGACTATGTCCGAACTCAATGTAATTACAAATAACGTTCCGAAATGTTGTCTACCAGACAATCAAAAATTCATAGGCACAGACAGAGGGTAAGGGAGGAGGGGGAGGTAGAAAGGTAGAGGGGGTCAAATACATGGTGACAGAAAGAGGGTTGACTTTGGGTGGTGAACACACAATGCAATGTACAGGTGATGTATCATAGAATTGTACACTTAAAACCTGTATTGTTATTAACCAATGTCACCCTAACAAATTTAATACAAAATAAAGATATAATTAAATCATTTTTCATAAGCCCAATAAATACATCAGCACACAGATTAAAAGAATTCATTGTACCCAAGATCATCTAAAATTCGTCCTGCTTCCATCATCTCTGCAACACTATGGAAAAATGGAAGAAGAATTAGAGAATTCTGAAAGAAAAATATGAAGATTCAAGAACGTTATGCCCAGTCAAGGTTTTGATTTGTGTGTTTGCTTGTAAAAAGCAATAGAAATGCATTTCAGATACGTATGGCTCATAAAATGTCATTCATTTATCCCTGCAGGAAAATAAATACTTTAAAATGTTTTCCATCTGACCAAGATTCAACATATAAAAATAGTACAGTTGTTATATATTCTGTAGGAAAGAAGTTGTTAAGCAGTTAAATATAGATTTCCATCTAGGAAATTGCAGCAAATTAGGTTATAAAACTGAATTCACATGACAAGAATTATGCTTGAAAAGAAATTATTTAGTAAACAAATACATTTATAAAACTGGGTTTATAAATAAAGTAAAATATGCAGAAATTTGGAAAGGAGCTTTTATACATATGTGCAAAATTTCTATATGGAGAAGGGATTCCAAAGATTCCAATTTATTCTTAAATTTTTTAAAGAAAAGTAGTTTGAGGAAAAGTAAGAAGTTAACTCCTAGTGTAATTAAAAACTGAGAAGAATTAAGTATAAAAATAAAAGTTCATACATTGATATATAAAAAACAAAGCTAATGTTAAAGAAACATAACAGAAAGTAGAAAACAAACTGACAGATAACATGTAAGTTTTGATAACATATATGATAAATGATTTAAGCTCCCAATTAAACAACAAAGATTCACATGAGGCTATGAAACAGAATCTAACAATAATTCAATATTTTCCATATGACAGGAAGCAAGACAGCACATCAGATTAAAAATGTGACTGTGTAAGTATTCATAAGCAAAATGTAATTATGAGATAAGGATTGACGATATTAATTTAAGACTAGATGAAATTCAAGGTTTAAAAAAAGACAAGTGGATAAAAGAAAATTTTATATTGATAACATATGAAATACACAATGAGGATATAATAATATTTAGATACCAAATACCATTTCAGGAAATTATTTAAAGCAAAAATTCCTTGATATATAATAAAAAACTAAGAAAAACAATAGAGAAAATAAATTTAATAGGAATATAAAGAATCAAAATAATTTTATTAATAAAGTTGAATTAATATATACATGTTAAATATATACCTTATAGAACACATCTTTTTTCAAAGATTCATAAAATATATATAAAGAGATTGTAAAATGTACAAAAGAGAAAACAGAGAGAAACTACATTATCTTCTGACACAATATAATGAATTAAAAAATAAAAATAAAACATTTGGACACTATAAATCTCCTTAAATAACTTTGTAAATTAGGGGAGAGAAAAACTGCAAACAGGTTATTTACAAAGTATCTAAAAGGTGTAACATATATACACATATATCCTTTCTCTATACATCCATATACATCTCATACCTATATACACGTGTGTATGTATATAATCTATAAGTACATAGATAGAGATAAAACAAGCCATATGCATATATCCACAGATTTATGGTTCATTTCCGAGTTGGAACAAAATATAATTAACTATATTCAATGAATAAAATGATTTTTAAAATATCATCTTAAACACTTAGATCAAGTTACATCTATTCCTAACTTAAAACAAATAAACAAAGTAAAGTAGACTTCTTACAAAGTCTTTCTTAGCATGGTAAAAAAATAACTATTTTAACCAATAACCAACATTGCACATAATGGTAGGAATACTAGATACATTCTCATTAAAATGAAAAGAAAGACAAAGATATCTACTAGTTTTATGATTATTTTTTATTATTGCAATTGGATATAAGAGAGAAATAGGAGATATCAAATCAGACAAAGAGTAGAGTTATCATTATTTATATATTACATTTTTTCTTAGAAAAACAAAAGAGAATCAAATGAAAACTACTAAAATCAACATAAAATAATTCAATTGGGCAGCTGAGACAAAACAAGTATATTGAAAAATCAATAAATGTCCTACATGCTAGCTCGTTAACATGTTAAAAAATAAAATGTTAAAATAGAGCCAATTTATAATAGTACATACTCAGTAAAAATAGATTATAATGAGATATGTCAACATTATAATGAGGTGTGCCAACATGATGGACATAAAAGAATATTTAAATAAATAGATAAATGATTCATATTCTTTTACCGGATAGCTGAATATTTTAAATCTCTTTTATATATCTAAATATCTATATGTATATGTAGTTATAGAATGTAGGTACTTCTAATTAATATCCTAATGGAATTTTGGAGGAGGGACTTTAATTCTAATGTTTGCCTAAAAATATTGAATGCTACAAATAACTGAGGAAAATTTTAAAAGAAAACAACATAGAATATGCCTTAACATATATTGAAGATGCCATAATATAAAGCTATGACATTCAAACTTAAATAAGTATAGAGTAATGTACTGATGCTTGAATAAACAATAAAATTGAGACAATAATACAATCCAGAAACACCCTATCAATAAATTATTATGGAACAATCAATTCACTAAAAACCACAGTGCATGAATAAAACCAAAATAAACCCCAGAAAATTTATTTATAATAAAAAAAAATCTAGAATGCATTATGGAGACACAGTTATCTGATCTTACTCAAAAGAAAATTTAACACCTTTGTGTCTCACAATGTAGCACCAGGAGTGTTACTTGCAGAAGTAACTCTTTGGGCTGGTCTACCTTGAACTCTGAATAAATGGAGCAAGGCAGCAGGCGCTCTCCCACAAGAGATTTCTTTCACTGAATATGATGAGGTCATTGTGTTGTTGTGAATGCTTGCAGTCACAGTCATTGCTGTGTCACATCCCAGGTGACTGAAGGGATGTACAAGGGGAACCTCAAGAGAGCTGGTAATGGCCTGACTCTCAATCCAGTGGTGATGACCATGTGTTCAGTTTGTAAAATTACATCATGCTGAACACTTATAACTTGTGCACTTTTTTGTATGTATGTTATTCTTCAATATAAAGACACAAAATTAAACTATAAAAGGACTCTGAAAGCAAGGTTAAGCTGCAATAAAATAGACAACTGGAAGCCAGAAATGATGAGTAAGAAAATTTCACCAGGATCTAGAGATGCCCTAAACAATCTACCCATTCCTGATAGTCCACAGCTGGGGCTGTAAAAGGTCCCATTAGCACCAGAGACAAGAGACAAAGCCTGAGACTTGAGTAGGGTGTGTGGTCTTTACAAGAAAAGACATACAAGCACCCCACACAGAGTGGTATCTTCAGAGGATGAACTAGGGAAAAAAACAACTCTGAAAGTAGACCTGCCAATTTCCCCTCTAGCTGAGGATAAAAGTAAGGAAAAGAAGTCCTGTCCCCTAAGAATTCCTAACTATAAGCTTGTGTTTGGGGCTAGAATTCATACTACCTTTCTGACCTGAAAAGTCAAAATCAAAAATTTATTTTCAAGTCTCTAGGCACCTGACAAAGCAAATGTACATCATTTCTAATACAAAACTCATTAAAATTCAGTTTTCAAAAAATTTTGCAGATGAAGTTCCAATGACCATCATCTCACAACTGAAAGAGAGACAAATCACCATGACTAAGAATCAGCAGGAAAATATCCTACAGAATCGGATCCACACAGACAGAAGGTAATGAAATGATCAGAAACAGAACATGGGTATATTAACACATGTAAAGAGAGAAAGGGGGAGGGGGACTGGATAGTACAGTAAAAAAATAAGAGACCAAACTTGACTAGGGAGTATTATAAAGAAGCAATCAGAAATTTAAAATTATCTATCTCTCTATCTATCTATCTATCTATTTATGTGTGTGTATGTGTGTGGTTATTGCAATTATCAGCTCAATGAATGAATTAAATAGCACATTAGACTCAATTGATGAGAGAATTGATGAACTAGAAGAAAGAGAAATATCTAGAATGCAGCACAAAGTCAGTGTTAGAAACTATAAATGAAAGCTTATGCAATATGGGTAGATTAAGAAAGTAAAAAACACTTGATTCTAATCAAGAGGAAAAAGTAATGAAAATGATATAGTGGTCAAGAATATTCTAGAATTGGGAGTTACCCGGTGGAGTAGTGGCTAGGCTTCAGCGCTCTCAAAGCTGCAGCCTGGGTTCGATTCCCAGCCAGGAAACCACCCCCACCCAAAAAAGAAAATTCTAGAATTGGTGAAAGACAACAACTCACAAATTAAGAAATCCCAGCGAAATATAAACAAAGTGAGTAACAGGAAAGCGACACCAGAATTCCAAAGACAAAGGAAGCAATATTAGACCATTACTCATGTCAAAAGGAATGCAAATTGCAATTATTTTGAGATAACATTTCTTGTATATTTGATTAGCAAAGCCCAAAAGTTAGACAAAACACTCTGCTGGGGAGACTGTGGGGAAACAGGCCGCCTCATGTGTTTTGGTAAGGATACAAAATAATATAAACCCCGTGGAAGGGAATTCGTCCACACGAAACAAAGTTACATACGCACATGTTTTTTGACCTAACAACCCTACTCTAAGAGACAATCCTCAAAGATACATTTGCAAAAATGTTAAAAGATTTTACAGAAGTCTATTCATTAAAAAATTAATTATAATAGAAAAAGAAATTAAAATACTCATCCATAGGAGACCAGTTAAATAAACTACGGAATATTGTACAGGTGTTCAAAAGAATAAGGAGCATTTCTATATGCTGCTCTAGAGTGATTACTAAGATATTTTGTTAAGGAAAAGAACAAGGTGTTGAAAAGCTAGTACAGTATGCTATCATATTTTTAAGAATGTAGTGCTCGCTTCAGCAGCTCGGATACTAAAATTGGAACAATACAGAGAAGACCAGCATGGCCCCTGTGCAAGGATGACGCACAAATTCATGAAGCAGTCCATATTTTTCCAGGAATAACAAGCGCTGGAGTGGGTGTGGAGAAAAAGAAACCCTCCCACACTGCTGGTGAAAACGCACACTGGTACAGCTGCTATGGAGGGCAGTGTGGAGGCTCCTCAGAAAATTGGGAATGGAATTACCATATGACCCAGCAATCCCCCTTCTGGGGATCTACCCCAAAATGTTGAAAACCTTTGTCCTCAAAGACTCATGTACCCGAATGTTCATTGCAGCGCTGTTCATAGTGACCAAATCATGGGAACAATAAAAGTGCCCTGCGACAGATGACTGGATAAAGAAGCTGTGGTACATACACACAATGGAATATTACTCAGCTGTAAGAAAAGATGAAACACTGCTATTTGTGACAACATGGATGGACCTGGAGAGCATCATGCTAAGTAAAATAAGCCAGACAGAAAAAACCAAGAACAACATGACTTCACTCATACGTGGAATATAAAACTGAAAGTAACAAAGAATCAAAAACTCATGGACACAGTTAGCAGTTTAGTGGTTACCTGAGGGTAATGGGGGAGGGGCGTGGGAGAGGAGGGAGGGGGAGTCAAATGTATGGTGATGGAAAGAGACCTGACTCTGGGTGGTGAACACGTAATACAACACACAGACGATGCACTGTAGAATTGTACACCTAGAACCTATGCAATTTTTGCTAACCAAGGTCACCCCAATAAATTTAACAATAAAAAATATTTTAAAAGGAATGTAGAGGAAATTTTAAAAATATATTAATTCAGAAGCCATATATCACTATATGGACAGAAGAACATTAGATTTCTCTAAATATTCTTTGTTTTGAAGATTTGACCTTGGACCCATGTATATATTTTTCAATAATTATAAAACAAATACTAAGTTTAAAAGCAATTCTGAAAATTTGAAAGCATTAATTATAGACAGTATGATTATCTATGGACAAGCCCACAAATAGCCTATATAATACAATTAATAAGACAGTTTGGTAAGCTTGCCGAATACAAGGTCAACAGACATGAGCAACAAGGACCAAAGGACATCTAAAAGGTGATAAGATTTATAGTAGCAGTAGAAATAATATAAGCCACCTAAGACTAAATCTAACCAAGAAATGTGTAAGACAATAGAAAACAGACAATAGAAAACTTAAAAGAAATGTGCAGACAATAGAAAACTTAAATAAGTGGAAAGAAACACATTGTTCACAGACAGGAACAATTATTGCAAAGAGTTCACTTTTTCTTAAACTAAGCTAAAGACTGAAACAATTTTCATTGAAATTCCTATAGGTTTGGGGTTAACTGCTTTTTTTGAAACTTGTTAAAATGATTTACAAATTTATATGAAAGCGTAAAAAAGGCAAAGCCAAGGAAATGAAATGTGTCCTACCAGACAGGAAGACTGGTTATGAGGTTCAAAAGGTAAACAATGTGGAATTGGGGGAGCTATGGACAAAAAGACAATCGGAACAGAAAGTAGCACCCAGAGTAGATACACAAGGACTGTCCAGGGAAAAAACATCCAGCCATAAATGCCTCTATTCTTAGATTACATGAATGGAGTTTTTCCAGACAGCTCTCACATACACATATATATGGAACTCCAATATATGCCAGAAAAATATGGCAGAAAGGTAGAACTGTGGAGAGGCTACTTAGCAGACTGTGCTGAAGCAAGGATTTATCACATGGACAATTTCTAAATGGATTCCTTCTTCAAACTATACACAAAAGTTAAATTCTAGGGGGATTAAAGACTGCGTATTTTCAGAAGGTGATATAAGAAGATATATTTACAACCTAGGAACAGAGAAATACAAGATAACACCCCCCAGCACAAACCATAGCAACATGACAGCAAGGATGGAAACACTCAATTATATTAAGATTTTTCTGTTTAGACAAGGGATATAAAAGCACCACCAACAACAAAACACCACATAGAGAAAGTAAAAAGACAGTCCATAAATGGAAAGAAAGCACTTGTAAAATATGTAACAATCTAATAATAATTATTTAGAATATACAAAGAGTTTATATGAATCAATAAGCACTGCTTATAAGAATGTAACAATGTAAATTATTCCAAATGTGTATCAATGATACAACATGAAGCAGTGAAGTAAATGAACCATAGCTTCATGCATTAGCATGAATGCATCTTTAAAAACGTTGTGCAAAAATAAATAAATAATAAGCCACAGTACTGTACCTACAGTATTCTCTCATGCATATAAAGTACAAGTGTAGGCAAGATTAAACAATGACGCTTAATATGTAAATAATTTGTAAGTCTTAAAAAACGAGGGGACAATTCTTACAACTTTCAAGTTCATGGTTACCTCTGGCATAGGGGGCCAGTGGTGAGGAGGGAACACTAATGGGGCCTTCAGGTGCTGGTCATTTCCTATTTCTTCAGGCTGAGTTTCGGACTCATGGGGGCTCATTGTATTATTTTTTTTAAAACTGCGTGCTTGTGTGTGTGTGCATGTGTGTGTGTGTGTGTGTACACATGTGTATGTGGAGAGAAAGAGAGAGTATATTTATGCTGCTTTTAAGTATAATATATGCAAAATACCATTTGCAACATATATAACAAATTGCTAATATCTTTGCCATATTGAACCACAGAAATTGTGAAGAAAAACTCTAAACTGCCATTAGAAGAAAATGTGAAAATAATTAATCTTTACTACTCTTCTAAAATGCAAATTAAAACAAAGAAGTAGCATTTTTAATCTATGAAATAAAAGTTTTGTAAGCTGTTTTTCTTTTTTAATGAAACTGCCTATGGTTTTGAGGGAATTATGTAATAGTTTTCTCACTATTCATGAAAAAATAAATTATACAAACTTTCCAAAAATAATACATTTCGATGATTATATTCATTTACTTGGAGGATTGTATTAATATGTATAAAAATGTTTATTATAACATTATTTATAACATTATAAGAATAAAATATTGGAGATTATGTAAAAGTCCAAAAATAGGGAGAGAATTAAATAAATCATAACATATAATAGCAATGTTATAATATAAAAGTCATGACTTTGTAGAATAAAGCAATGGGAAATTCTAACGGTATCTTAAATTAGAAAAGTCAGACACCAAAACTATTTTTACAATAATGGTAGAATGTGTTTGTAGGTATATACAAAATATACATGGGAAAAATGATGACAGAAAATATCTATCAGAAAATATTAACAATAGTTATCTCTAGATTATTAGATCTTGGCTAATTTTATTACTGTCTACTAAAAATTTCTGTAATTTCTCTTCTCCTATAAGAACAGGTATTTTTATAATCAGAAAATATAATTTACTGAGTTTTAAAGTTTTCTGAGTGATTCCAATTTGCAAAGGGCTTTTACAAATGTAGTGGGGGACACAAATCTGAGGACTGTCTCAGGAAGCCCCCGGGCTAGGTTTAAGGACAAGACTAGTTGAGAACATGCACGTGTTAAAGGTGCCGCACACCACCAGAGAGGCGCATGTGGGAGTCCTGGGAAGAGAGAAAGCTCTCAGCTTGAGGGGACTGAAGAAGGGCGGGGAGCCCCTGCTGGGTACGTGTTTAAGCACACAGCATGTGTAACTAGAAAAGCTGTAACACCTCCCTTGTATACACGCGTGCCAGTGCGTGTGCACGTGTGTGTGTTTTTATCCAAACAGGGAATGAGGTTTCTTGGAAAAAGTAAATAATCATACCAAAAGAGTTCCCTTTCTGCTATTCATGGGCCTCACTTCATAATCTAGTTTACTTACTTTTAAATTGATCCTTCAATCAAGTCTATTTTTGTTAATTGATAAACAAAAACAAACCTTTTTCTCCTTGACAAAAACTGAGTGTTCTACTTTGACAGCCATAGGAGATTGCTACTTAAAGTTAAAAATACTATGTGCACCATTTTTGCATATTAACTGCAAAAATTATATATAAATTAAATGTGCTAATCAGTCCTGGTGGCTCTGAGAAATCTAGCATTTTCACAATTTCTATGATAGGGCAAAGGCGACTCCTGGGAGGTGACAAATGCCCTTAGGTTAAGAGCAGACTCAGCCTGATGAAAGAAGAGTCTTGCTTGTTTTTATGAATGTAATGGAATAATAAATAAATGGGAGCTGGCCCTGTAGTCACGTTGTGACACCCACAAATGCTCATACACATCCGTGTATTGGTATCTGCTGTAAGGTTGGCCCGCAGACAATTTTCACCCGATGAACATGTATCGATCAACTGTGTTGAACACACTGTGCTAGACTTTGGGGTTGGGGGAGGCGTTTGGGTCAGATGTTTCAGGTCTGATGCTGGGGAAGGTCAGTTCCTCAGAGGAGGACTCGTGGGCAAATGATTTAATAAGGAAATGCTCCCAGGACAACAACAGTGTCAACAACAGTGAGAGGACTTGGACGCAGAAGGAGCACGTGAGCATCTCAGGCCGTCTCAGAGCCCGGTGAGAGCTGCCTCGGGCCTCACGCGGGCTCTGGAACGTTCAGAACTGTCGCGATCTGAGGCAAGAGTGCTGTCGGTCAGTCACGCCGGGCGTGTTCAAGTCCCTGCCTTCCCTCTCTGGGGAAAAGCTATTAGAAGAAGAACCTTCTTGGGGGCAGGGATCTAGGTGGAGTCCAGTGGGACCCACTGCAGGAAGCACAGGGGACAGGAGGAGACAGATGACACACACCCTCCGTCTGCAGATGGACTCCAGTCAGTGGAGGCCATGAGAGACAGGAGGCAGCTGCTGAGACCAGACGGGGGTGCCAGCCTGGGCAGAAGACGGGGCTTCCGCTCGGGCCCTTCAGTTACTGACCTCACCGCTGCCTGATTGTTCCCTCTTCTGCACAACAAGGATCAAACCCAGCTTGCAGGTTAGTCACGACCATCACTGAAGACAAAGTACACGTAAGTACCTTATGGGGTGTCAAAGTCTATATAAACTAGTAGGTAACATTAATTATAATGCAAGATCGAATAGGGACCGTGTGCTAACAGGAGGCACAGAACCTACGAAAACCCGGAGGAGGGACAGTGAGGGGAGAATCTGAGCTGATCCCTAAAGGACGAGCATGAGAGCAAACTGGGGGCAGCAGAGAGAACGCCAGGTACGCAGGACGTTGTCCTTCCTGAGCGCCGGATGCCCACCGTGCTGACTATCCCTCTGCTGGCCCCGTCGCTGAAGCGGCCATCTGCTGATGTGACCGGGGCCCTGACCCTCTGTGCTTTGCTGTCGCTCACAGACCCCGCAGGGCTGCTGCTGTGGCTCTCCCCTCTGCCCGAACAGCCTGGCCCGGCTCCCACGGTGAGTCACTCCCTCGTTCCCTTCGGGCCTTACTTCCTGCGTCACTCCCCCTGAGGGGTCTTCCCAACCAAGTGGCAAACACCTGGGCAACTTTGAATCTAACGTCTGGTCATTGAAGACTGGATGAGACCTGAAATTGAGAAATTTTATGGACAAGAAAAACCATCTACACCTTAGGTTATAATCTACCCTCATTCCCCTTCTGGCAAACAGCTGAGAATTTAGACCAGTTTCCAGGCCAATTAAGAAACGAGGTCCCCATGCTAGCTTGTCTTTGTCCCTTTGTTACAGTGCAACCTTGTTCTTTGGGAATTTGGATCTAAAATCATCTGAACACATCAAGTGCATAACTATTAAATTTGTGTAAAAATATGTGTATTGTGATGACACCTTTCAATCTAAGGAAACTTAAATTAAGTGTAACCAGGTATCTTCCAGTATCAGTTTCTAAATATACTGTTTCTAGAACACATATACTATTTTGGCGTATGAAGAGTTTATGATCCCAAATGACAGGTATTACAGAAACGTAAAGAATATTGTATGTGAAAATTTTCTATTACAAAGTCATTTAATTACGGTAATAATACTTGAACATCTGCATGATGTACATTTGGATAGCATTTTACAAAAAGACTTTCTTATTATTGAATCCTCAGCACAGCCCTGAAGGTGATCATTAACATAAGGAAAGTTTAGAGCATTGAAGTCAAGTGCCAGAGGTTGGGCACGTACTAAGTGCCTAAATCCGAACATAACAAACCAAATTGTCAGACCCCCAACCTGGGCTTCTTAGATCATGTCATACTGTCACCTATGGAAATTACTTTTAAATTTATATTCATCTTGTAGCAGCTCTATTAATGGTTCATAACCTAAAACATGGATGGCAGAGATCAGAGCAAATGATGGGAAGCCGTAATTCTCCCTGTGTCCCCCCATGCTGGAAGAGGGAACACTTTATTTCATGACATCCTTCATCCTTAGCCATCTGCCTCAGTATTCTACGGTGGACCACTCATCAGTCATCTCTGGTCACATAATTTTTGTTGTTCTTCAAACCCTAATTCTTAGTCCTAAATTCACAATGAAGGGAGTTCCCTGGTGGTGCAGTGGCTTCGGCGCTCTCAACGCTGTGGCCTGGGTTCGGTTCCCAGCCAGGGAGCTACCCATAAAACAATTTTAAAATAATAATAATAATAATAAATTCACAATGGTTTTAACACCAACTTGCAGATTTGGGTCTTGCTGTTATCAGCCTTCTGGCTTTCGACTTCAACATGGAATCTCCTAATCGCAGACTTAGACATATGTGCTCTGCTGGTATATTTTTAGTGACTGGGGCATCATTTTACCTTTAAAAAGGTAAAAGGTGACATTTAAATTTTTTTTAGATGTGCTTAGGGATGCTCTATATTTAGTGTGAAATCTTTTTAAATGTCCATTAATTTTTACATTTTCAAACAGTGAAGTTTGTTAGCTAATCTGCTAATTGGATTGGATGAAAAAAACGTTTAAAAGTTTGAGTCTTCAAGTGTTATAGTACTGTGTAACAGGTTCAAACAGGAGTAGGATTTTTTCCAACCTCTGTTGACATATCAATAATCACACCTCCTTAGACTGTTAACTTTCCTACTTTCCTACATTAAACCAAATCAAACGTAGCTTAACCTTCTTGTGTATTTACTGCCATGAGTATATATGCAGACTCCAGACTTAGATCCTTGAGCATAACATAGGAGTCAAAACTAGGTCTTGAAATAATTTAATTGATCAATGATATCTTTCTTTAAAAGTGAATAGAAACAAGAAATAGTGACTTTGCCTAGAACCAAAATCTCACAGTTATTTGCCAAGTCTGTGCCCTAATCCCACATGGTCATTTCAGTAATGAAAACATCATACAAGACAAGAAAGGCCACTGTGGCCTGGGAATCCCCTGGCTTTGTCTACTTTCAATGGTGGTGAACCAGTGACATTGGACTCTTATCAAATGTTCATGCACCAGCAAAAGTAGGCTTAATTTGAAATCTGGTCATCCTTGTAAGGAATTTGAGCATTGCTAACGTATTTCTTCATTCACTCATCAGGTCTTGGGTGACTACGCCAGGCAGTCTATGGACATTGGATAAAAGCTAACCTCATGAAACTTAACAATCTATCTGATGACATTGGTGACATTCTGTCTGAGAGACACAAAAGACTGAAGTTAAAGTAGAGACCACCTTGTCAGTCACTAACAATATTTTTCATGGGGATAAAGATAAAATTTCTAAAGAAGCAGAGGAAACTTGGAATAGGTTTATTGTCGGTAATTCATTAACATACTTTGAGACTATAAGGTATTTTTGTCTTGGTTATAGAAAAATATAGCTTCCTGGCTATGTTCAGTGATATCGGACCTAAATTCAGTTCTCAATGGACAATAGTCACTTCCTTAAAAATGACTACTCTGTGCTAAGTGGACATTTATGAGCTATTAAACCTGGGCCCAATTATTTTGGCATAGCATTTACCATAGAATGTTACAGAAAGTTTAACATGACTGCATTGCCCCCCAACAAGAAAATTTGAAATCAAAATCTCATTCAAGTACATAGCATAGGCCCCATTCATATAAGAGAGGATAAAAATTTGATTAAGTCATTCCCAGAAATCATCTCTGAGATACCATCTGACGCAAGACAACCACAGAATTTTCCAGTCACTTTTCGAGATTTAGCTAAGGCTGCTTCTGTAGTTCACTTGTGTTTACAAGAGAGTTAACCTGAATTTACAATTTCCTGGGTGCCTCCTACCTACATCAGGGCAAACTTGAGAGTGAGCAGCCGAGGTCAAGGCTTACCAATACAATAGGGGCTCACTAGAGCCATATGAAAAATTTTGGCTTGCACCAGAATCTTTACTCAGATCTAATTCTAATCTATATGTTTAACAGCTGGTGAATCCAGACTGCATGAGTCTCTTTTTCCCAACACAGGAAAAACCAGCTTTCTGCCATGCAAACCTAAGTTGGTGGTGGTGTTACAAGGGGTTGTAGACAGGGAAGAGTTTCGCACTACAGAAACATTGCCATCGGTGATTTTTCCTCTCTCTGGAAGACAGCTGGGGGACAGACCTCATCCCCTTGGGTGATCCCAGCCAAGTTTAGGAAGATGTGAAAGTCGGCAGGTTAAAGTAGGAAATCTCATTCTACATACTAATGTATCAAATTAAAATAAAGCATTATTTGGGAAATAAAAACAAATGATCCATCTCATCAAGAAAATCTCAGTGCTAACATGGGTCAAAGAGCGGCATCCTTACCAATCTATTAGAGCATCAGTTTCTAGATTAATTGCTACAAAAAGTCCCACCATTGCTCCACTTTATTGTGTCTTAGCATTAGAAAGGAAATAAAATACCAATATTCACACCATTTCAAGTCCTAGGCAATTCTTATTTTATCCAAAACAAAATGGGTAAATACCAATGGTACCTATTTTTGTCTTTTCCACTGTACATTATATGGTACCTAAGAACTTGATTCTGAGTATAAATGGGCAGAATTTCCTCTATACCTTTCAAAGTCATTTAATCTTTCTCTAAAAAGATTATATCCTCATGGATGAAAAAAGAGTTTGCCATCTTTTACATTATTTATCTGGAAATAATTTAACAGTGCAATTTCTAATGAGATCATCACAATATTTTTTGCTTAAGACTGTGTAGGGTTATATAAAAAATAATGACACCACACAAGCTTTTAATCCAATATCATTACAAAAATCCCCTCCAAAGGCTTTTGGAGATAGTCTTTTCCAGATTATAGAATATTCTTTCATGATAAGGGAGGTAATCAAAAAAGTGGGGAAGTTTAACTCTTTAATCTTTATCTCAGTGATACAAATCTCAGTGACAAGTAGTCCCAGCCATGCTTGCAGTGTAAGTCATCAAATGTGGTTCAAATGAAGCTGGGCACAGTTTTCCCATTCCAGGCACAAAAATGCTGTCGCTGGGACAATAGGAATGGTCCCTGGGGCAGGACAATCTTACGGTGCACGTGGAGATCTCTAGAATGTTAACAAGAACACAATTGTCCTCTTTTCAATGAATGTTCTGGTCTTTTGTGTGTCGGGGCTCGAAAATGCCAGAACATTTTGTGAAGGTTGCTGTGTGTGTGTGTGTGTGTGTTGGCTCACTTCTGACATCATTGAGGCCAGGAATTGCAGTCATCTGCAAATGCTATTGACATACCAGTATGTTGACATTTAGGAGAGCCATACTACAAGGGATGAATTTTACTGTATGTAACACTTAAATAATAAATTCAATGTAAAAATCAGGAGAGACCAATTTGACATTTGAAGAAAACAGTCGTCACCTTTCCCGGCATTTTCTGAAGTGTGTTCGCTGTTCTTTACGCCCTGTCTTCTCCCCATCGGCCTGTTTAGTGGGCTTTGATTAGGTAATGGCACTGTTTCCTCCATTCTCCTTCTTTGCCTCCTCACGCCGCATAACTGCTTGGCATTGGCCTTTCTCTTAAAGTATCTTCCTCAATCCATTGCCTGCTCTAGACCTTGATGTTTAGCTCTTGTTGGCACTATTTAGATCCCAAAACACTTCTATGGGGGAAAAAAAGAACTCTATTTCACAAATATTATTTTTGTGAAAATAATGGTGCCATTTGCTAAAGGTGGGAAGATTTCAATTATATAAACCTTTCTATAAGGGAGGAAACTGCAGTCCTTTGAAACTTGGCTTTTTTTCCCCAATATTTGTGTTTGAATTTTCACAAGGTCAACAACAAGTTCATTTCAACTCTACATTTCAGCCTGTCTGTTGCCTGATGTAGAACACGTAGATTAAAATGCAACACAACACAGTTGATATCTGAAGCTAAACACTAGAACCTTCTCTACTGATTGTGGACTTTGAGGGTCAAGTGGCATTAAGATTCTACTTTATGTACTATTCTGCCTTAGGTATGAAGTGAGTTTATATATCATAGGAGAGATGGCTTTTTGTCCCTCTGGGAACTCATAATCTAAAGGGGCTACTAGGTTAACTGTCAAATATTTTCCATAAATGTTCATAAAATGGCTTTCTATAGGACTCTGTAATAAACTATTAAAACCTCTATATGAGTACTTTTAAAAAGAAAGGCTGATATGATATGGAAGAAGGTGTGTGTGTGTGTGTGTGTGTGTGTGTGTGTGTGTGTATGTGTGTGCGCGCGTGTGTGCGCATGTGTGCATGTGTGTGTTAGAGCTTAGATTGCTGAGTATCAGAATTTACTTCATTTCATGGTCGATTGTGCTACAGTTACTTGAACATACTTTTAGTTCCATCATTTTGTAGGTATGCTAGAGTGAAACAACTGCATGAGAACGAATATCAATGAAGCCTGAGTCAATGGTGCAAAATATACGGGTTTTACTTTAAGTGGAAAGAAAAGAGCATGAAAGCAAATTTGTTAAAGTCCTTTGAACCACGGAAGCTCAGGAACTTCCTACACATCTGAGAGGCGATGAACTAAACTGTGATGTCAGAATTCTGTCTCCTCTCCCCCAGGTCCTCCTACCAAGCCACCTGCCTTTCTGTTAAGAGCTTCGTCCTGTGGTATGGAGCTTGGGTTTTCAGATTTGCTGTCCAAGGTCATGTGCATGGTACACATAGAAGTCAGTCTCTAGCCACCTTAGAAAATGAGAACCATTGCTACTGATTTATGAATGTTCAGTGTTTCCTCTCTGTCCGGGTTGGCCACTGTGTTCCCTGTTTTAGCTATTGTTCTAATCATAAGCCAGCAAGCTTCAGATGAGGTGACAAATAGCAATTCTCCTGGATACGTGTGAGCTCTCTTAGATCCTAATTAGGTGCAGGTAGTCTGGAGTCAAATATATGCTGGCAAGCATGTCTCGTCATCTCTCCTGATTTAGACACTGTAATAGCTCTGTGGCCACCTTGTTTGAAAAGGTTTCATCCAATGTCACCTGGCATATCCTCCTATACTGTCATGCTTTGCTCTCCTCTCTCCCTCAGCTGGTAGTTAAACACTGTAATTTCCTAACAAATAACAAGTGCAGCAACAACAATAATAAAATACTAAGAAATAAATATAACAAAAGATGAAAAAGCCCTCATGGGGAAAGTTATGAAACTTTCTAGAAAGTTATAATAGAAAACATAAGTAAAAAGAGAAATGTAGGAAGAATCAATATTGTAAAATTGTCCCAAGATTAATCTATAAATTAACTAAATTCCAATCAAATCTCTAAAAATATTCTGTCATGCAAACTGATACACTGATCTTAAAATCCACATGAAAGAACAAATTTCTTAGAATATACAGGATGGTGTTCAAAAAGAACATAAGTAGAATTCTTTATACTACATATCAAGACCTCATATAAAGCTATAGTAACTAAAATAGAGAGAAATTACTACAAGGAGAGACAGAACATTCCAATGGTCCAGAACACAAAGCATGTTTACCACTGGACATATGAATTGTATATGTGACAGAGATGGCATTATAAATCACTGACGAAAGCACTCATTCAATAGTGTCAATGAGGCAACTGATTATTCATAAAGAAAAGGACAAGATGTGATCCCTACCTCACATCATACACTGACATTTACCTCAGACGGGTTAGAACCTAAGTACACCTTGTGTTTTCAATAAGTACATATTTTAATAGTAAAAAGTCTTAATAAAAAGCAAAACTATAGAACATTTTACATAAATTTATAATTACAGTAAGAAATGATTTCTTATGTAAGACATAAAAGCATATCTCATGAAGCAAAATTATTAAATAGGACTTCATTAAAATTGAATTTGAACTTTCTTGAATTTCTAAAAGATACCCCCCAAAAAAATCACTTATGAGAAAAGATACTTGTAACTAATATAACTAGTAAAGCATTTGAATATAGAAAATAAAAGAATATCTACAAATCAATAAGAAAAATACAAAGAACCTACAGGGAAATTAACAGCAACCCACAGAGCAAGAAATTTGGATGGTATTTAAAATATAACACCAAATACTGGTGAGAGTGTAAGAAAATGGGAATTGTTTGTTAAAGTGCATATTTTGAAGAAAATTTATCAATATTGAGTGTAGATTAATTTAGAAATATCTTATCAAACAATTTTATTTGTAAATCACTATTTTAGAAAATGTCTGTATATCTGTATGAAAACTATACAAAAGTATATTCATTGCTATACAATTCATAAGGACAAATTTGAAAACAATCTGTCTTATAGTAGAAATATTGTTTACTCATACAATTGAGTAGTAAATATAATAGCAGTTTAAATGAATAGTCTAGTTCAATGAATGTAAACATATGCTAACCCTAAAGAAATTTATATGAAGTGAAAAAAACTATGCATTGTGATGTTTATGACAAAATTTTAGACATTTACAACATAAAATAATAGTACATATTGATTACAGATACATAAAATTATTAAAAATACATAGTAGAATAATACACAATCCATGCTCCTGAGCAAGAAAAAGATGAGAACAAGTGAGTTTTGGCTTTTGCTACTGTTTCATGTCTTTTAAAAAAGTAGGGGGTGGGAGGGGGGGAAGCTAAATATAAGGTGATGGAAAGAGAAGTCACATTAGGTGGTGAACTTATTATACATCAAGTTGACAATGCACTGTAGAATTGTATGCCTGAAACCTATGTAATCCTTGCTAACAGATGTCACCCCAATAAGTCTAACAATAAAAATGAATAAAAATAAAAATAAAAAATTAAAAAAAAGAAATAAAAAAAGTAAAAATTACAAAAATATGACAAAATTCTGATGTTTTAGTACTTAATCTTTGCTGTAAGCATGTAGATGAGCATATTATTTTCAGTATTTTTATATGTGTAAACATTTCACAAGTTTAGAATTTAATGTAATAAAAAAAGCATTACAAAATTACTTATTTAGAAATAAATGAGGAGGCAAGTCTTAATATTTCAGAATCCACAGCATACTGACTAAGGAGTATTCAGAGAAAAATGAAGCCTTAATGTATATTATCCTGACTTAAAATTGAATTGACTGATAATAAATGAATAAACATTCAATTCAAGATGGAAGAAAATGAATAATACCTTAAAGTCAAAAGAACGAATTCATAATAGAAACAGAAAAGAATTGCATGGAAAAGCAAAGAATAGCAGACTAAAAGTTATATTTCAAAATTTGCAAGAACAATATGCTAAACCAAACTCCGGCAAATACAATCAAGACAAAAAGGTAAAGACCTGAGTTTTAAAAAAAAGAAAATGAGGCTAGGCTCCAGTGCTCTCAACGCTGAGGCCTGGGTTCGATTCCCAGCCAGTGAACCCCCAAATAAATAAAGAAAGAAATAAAATAAAGAAATAAAAGAAAATGAAAATGACAACGGGAGTTAGAAAGGAGCTAAAATAAAGGATTTGGGGGTGATTTTATTTTTCTAATTAAAATTCAATAAAGAACTTTATAACAATAAGATGTAAAATAATAAAATGGGTCAAGAGAAAGTTAATTCCCACATCCCAGAACATAGAAGCATGTGCAAATAACTCCAACTCACTCTACAGACCCAACAGAGTGTAACCCTACCCAAACTAGCAAAGTTAGCAATCACCCGTATGACGCACACAAAGATAAAACCATTCTCATTTGGCATTATATAATGCAGAAGTCACAATTCTAGACAAAATCTACCCAGCACTGTATTGAAAGAGGATCACAAAAGCCCGTGCAGATGGCCTCAGGACACAGGTGTCTGTCATTTGCCTCACTACGTTCCCAGCTTTCCTGTTCTAATCGGCCACCCTGTTCCACTCCTCCAACACATCTGTAACTAGTTCCCTGTTCAGTCCTCACCCTTGCGCAGGCAGGCATGGTATCCGTTTTCCTGACTCTACCCTGATGGACACAAAAGGGATGATTTCAGCAGCCAATCTCTGTGAATTGTACTTATTTGCTAACTGACCATAGGGGTAAGTCATGTTGAACTTAGCTGAAAAAACATGTGACAAAACTTAGCATTTGCTTATGATGAAATATAAATAAAACACAACTTGGACATAGGTCTAAAGAAGGAAAACGGAGGATAAAACTGTAAATATTTTTAAGAGGGCTGAGGGCCTTCTGCAGTATTACAGATTTATACTCCCAGCAGCAACACGTGAGAGGTCTGATTCCTAACGGTCCCAGTAGAATATATTATCAAACTTAGATATTTGGATTTTGGTTAATAGGGACAAAAAGAACACGGTAGTGTGGTTTGATTTGTATTTCCATATTAAGGTTGAGACTGACATCTTGTAGTACTGTGATAAGGCTTTTTTGTAAATCTGATCCTACATATTCTCTGTTTTATTTCTATTAATTTGTGCGAGTTTTTTTATATATGCTGTCGGTCTGTTATATAATTTGAAAATGTATTTTCTCTCGTGGCCATTTATTTATCTGTTGACTTTACTTATATTCTGTTTAACCACACACCATGTCTTTTTATTTTTCATGCAAGTCTACCCATCTTTTCTGTTACAGCTGTTGAATTTCAAGCTATGTTTACAAAAAGTTTCTCACTGCATTTTCAAGGAATTTTTCGATGGTTTCATCTAGAACTTTCATGGTGTTATTTTTCATTCTTAATTATCTACTTAAAATGTATCCCAGTGAAAAATTGTGTTTCTGCTTTGGGTTCAGCTTCATATTTTGTTCCCCAGATAACCAGTCAGTGGTCACAATATCTTATGTCTAAGAATCTATGTATATGCACCGGTTTTGAGTTTTGTCTTATTTTCTGCATTTCCTATGCATTTCGTGTCTATTTCTAGACTATTTTATTCTTCTTTCTATTTGATGTTATTTAATTACTCAGTCATTTTAATACATTTTTATGAGTTTTGTACAGCTACTGAAGTCTAGGATCAAACATTCCTTGGAAAAATCTGAAGCCAGAGTGATACTCGACCCTCCGAATCTGATTGCTCAGAGCTGTCTTTCCTCGTCTGCAAAGATCGGTCACTTTATTAAGCTACATCTCAGTGTTGACCATTCTGGTGTTCTTTCCCTTGGCAAGGGTGGTATCTTTAAAAATATATATACACACACACACAGTTTTGTTTTTGAAAATCTACTCTTTTCTGAATGACATCTTTAAATATTTGTTCCACTCTACTGCTCTTGCTTTTCTGTTTCAGGCTCCCATAATATATTATGTTGGCCTCCTTCGCCTTATATTTTGAATTGTTTTCTCCCAGCCACAAGTCTTTTTGTCCTTGTTCATTTTATTTTTTATCATCATTCTTACTCTAGCCTTTAGCTCTCTGTCCGTAGTTACTACAGTGTATGCACCTGTTGGGCTTCTTACTATTTCTTGTCTCTATCTCTACTAGTTATTTTTATTCTATTGTTTTCTTTTCCCCTAAGTTCTGCCAGGTTATGTTTCAACTCTATTCTCTCACCATCTTTTCTTTGAGTTACTGTGTTGCTGCTTCGTGGTGTTTTTGTGGGGTGTTTTCTTCTGTCCCCTTTAAAGAGTTTCATATGGTAAAATCTCAGTATTTTCATCTGGCTCATGACGGTATTTTCTAGTGAGCGTTCCTTGGGGATATGCTGTGTTGTCCTCATCCGCCAGCGTCACCACAGTATTTGTGAGTCCATGCTGTGACGATGCCTTTCTGCAAACCTCGGCCCAGCTTCCTGCAAGTTTCCTTAGACCTACCGTGTCATTAAACTCCAAACTTTCTCTCCCATGTACCTTCTGCTGTGTCTCCTTGGGATTCTTTCCAGCTTGTACAGCCTTGGTTGTATGCAAATGATATTGGTTTATTATTTTAGAGTGATGCTTCCACTCACTCACAAGAAATATATTTTTCCTGATTTTTGTTTTTGAGGTCTGCCACCATTGGATCATCTCCCACTTCAGTTCCTCTGACTTGGTTTCAGAAGCACTTCATCCTATGATTTCTGTGCTAATTTTGTTTACTTTTGGTATTCTTCATGCACTTTAATATATTGTAGCATAATAAAATATAATATTCTATCTCTAAGTTTTGGTGAAGGTGGATGTTACAGAAGTATTATTATTACTTACTATTATTATTAATCTTTTGTTTTATATGATATGCAAGACAGAAATTGATGCATCACGCTGTGGTATCCATATGGGAGGTTAGTCAAGACTCTGGAGCCTGCTTTGAGTTCATGCTCTGCCATTTATTAGCTAATGTGATGTTCAACAAGTTCCTAATTCCCTCTCTGCCCCAGAATCCCCCTTTGTAAAATGTTAATAATAATACTATGTACCTCATTGAGGCTTGGGATAATACCTCTTATAGATAACACAGTCCACGATTGCTGGTTTAAGCAGAAATGGATTGATTGGTCACCAGTGTCACTCCCCCTGTCCCCGGTATGTACTGGTATTACACGTCCACACATTTGCCATGGTCTCATGGAGGGCAGTGTACACTTTCCTATCCCATGTGGCCTTAGCTATTGGACTTGCCTTGGTAAAGAAGAAGTTACTGAGATGACAGAAGCAGAGGTTAGAATGTGGTTATCATTATAGGATTTCTCTATTTGGCTCCTGACATTTCTATGAGAACACACCCCAGGTAGGCAAGTTCCTTTCCACCTAAGCTTCAAGATGAAGCATACCTAAACTAGACTTAGAGCATGGCCTTTTTCTAACCAACTTGCAGACCTGCAACCTGAAGTGGAGTCCCCTCACCCCACCACCAACTGAAGGAAAGAAAGAAAATATGACTTTCTGTGATTTTAGCTCCTTAGCCGCAAAGATCGGACATGCATTTTTAGGACTTGAGATAGATAATTTAGCAAACTTCTTCTATTGCTAAATTTTATGTATTTTATGATAAAATTTGAACGTCTATAATCCATCAATAGAATGTTCAGGTTTCAAGAGTCAGAGTCATGATGGATTTGGATTAATTTAGAAACTATTGTCAGTTTGTTCTGATTTATGTTTAGAGATAAGATAAATCCACTCTCATAATTCTGGTTACTCAAAAATGAAACATAATGATCAAAGAAAATCTTCTAAGATAAAATGTGAAAGCTGAGGCTAAAATCACCCCTGAAGATATCTGATTTCTTCATTCATTTTATTATCACCACAAAAGAGGGAAAGAGGAGTAATATTTGTGAAGGAATTGATGACATGAAGCAATGAATAACTTTCTTAGAACTGCCTGTTGACCACTGTTTGACTTGTCAACTATTTCTCTTTCTTAATCTTTGGGAGATTAGAAAAGAATACTTAGGAAACATGTTGTGTTCTACAGTGACTTAGTAGAACTAGTCAAATAAATAAAAATGTAACATAAAAGTTTACATTTATTCAATACACTGCCAAATGTTATTGATTGCATTGTTTAGGAAATGAAAGCTTTTCATTAAGGAAACCATAAAGTAGATTGTGAATCTGAAATTTTAGAATTGTAATCACACTAATCTCCCATGTATTCTACTATTGTGTCTATAAAAGACAGGCAAAGTTTCTTACACACACAGTGCAGGAAAATCCCTTGACACCCACATGGGCATTGTTAATTATTGGTATCATCAGCTGGGAATAAAAAAAAAAAAAGAACAATGTATCTGACAAAGAATGGAAATAGAAAAGCATGCTCAAATTTTAGAATGATTACCACACTGTGAATATAGATACCTAAGCTTTATCTCATTTTGGAAGAACAGTGATCAGCCATACAAAGTATGAGCTGCCTTGTAGCATTTTTTGGTTTCTGTAGCCACAAGCTTAAAAGTGCTAGCATAGTTAGGATCAGATCCTGCCATCACATAGCAGCACAGAACTCAGTTGACATCTGATAGAAGTTTCACATTAGTGGCTTCAAGACAATGGGGAGAGTGTAATGCACTTCCCATAAAAAGTGCACAGCCTCTTCTGCTGTCAATATTCAGAGCTGCACGAAAGGTTATGTTTGCTGCTGCTCTCTGCTGTCCTTAAGCACTGACATTTGAAAAAGTCTAAATGCACTGTGCCTCGGGACACCTTTGTCAAGGGGGCTTTAGAAGCATAAATGGTTGTTGGTACAACCTCTATTTGACTCCTGACTATCACTTCCAGTTCCAAGTAGAACAAGTTTTTGCTGCCTTTGCAGAATCCTTAGCAGTCCTCGCATTTCCTTGGGGAGTCCATATTCCATCTGGCACGACCATCATTGTAATTTGTCAAAGTAAGAATTGTGCCACAAAGCACGTGTTCTACAGAAAGGGAGGGTATTGTCTGCCTGCCTCCTCCAGTGTAAGCACATTCAAAAGCCTTCAGTGAGTGAATGATCAGCTGGACACCGATAACAGCACGGGATACATCTGAGCTTAGGGTGCTACATTGTAGGAGCATCCATTAGCATGGAAAATGAAAGGGGTTTTGGCTCTGTAAGCGACTCGTTCCATGAAGTAACGTCAGTGCAAGTGCTGGAGGGTCGTCTTAACTCAGGTTGGAAATCTGCGCTGATCAAACGAGGGGCAAGGAACCTGGCCTGCACCAGTAATTCGAACATTGACTTTGCAATAACCACCACCAAGGAGCAGCAAGTCAATATGCTGAGGTAAACAGTGCTCTCTGCGTTTCTCTGGAGTTGACAGAATCCAGCTAGTCAACCTGTTTTCAAAGAAATTAGATTGTTCATCTCTTTGTGGAGCTGAGTATTTTCAATGAGCACCTCGGGAAGTCCCAGGTAGCAACGCTGTGCCATTCACATCACTGTGCTGTCAGCTTCAGTGACGGATGAGCCCAGATGTCAGTCCTGGCCCGGCCACTTACAGAGGCTCGGGGCCTTGGCAAGTTACGCATCCTTTCTAGGCTGTCTCCCCTCATCTGTAGAATGCTGTCAGTCTTATAGGACTGTAGCACACCTCACCATTTAGTATACAGTATGCTTTTAATAAATATTAGGGACTGTTAGATTCACTGACATTCCTTGAAAGACTTGGAGATCATTTGTAGTGAAAAACAAAAATAAAAGAATAAATATTTTATCAGGCAGAAGAGGAACTAATAATACCAGAAATAGAGTAAAAAGATAGTTTCTGCCAGCAAGGGCAAAGCAACATGGGATAAGTCATTCAGTGCTCTGTACCTGTGAGATAAGGTGGGATCATTGTGTCAGCCACCCCACACCTGCTGTCTCTGCCACTCCCTCCCCTCTGGGCTGTAACCACTCCCAGGCCAGCAGCCCAGGGCAGTGCGGGGTCCTTAAAACTTCTGTAGCCCACTGGGTATAATCCCCTTTTGTGGTAGGTAAGTAGGCCAGCTGAACTATCAGCTGCCCTGGCCAGTCAATCAAAAGATCAAATAATCACCCAGGATCAAAATATCACTTGGTTTTTCTCAGAGTGTTTGAGAGAAAAATAATATACCTTTGAGTAAAGGCGAAGATGTTAATCCTTTCCTTTGCATATACAACCTTAATAAAAGGAAAACTAATTCTTTCAGGGAAGTTTCAATGCAATTTTCAGAGTAAGTCTGACATTCTAATTAGAGTCTTCAGTCTCTCTTTACGCATCTTCTCACATCTTCTCATAACATATAGACCACAGCACAGCTTTCGGCTTGTTCTTGCCTTTTAGCCATTGAATGAAGACCTGCAGCTCCCGAGCTTGAGGTTATTTAACTCACCTCCAGGAGAAGAAACAGGTCTCCTCTCTCTAAGTAGAGAGGATGTCTCTCTGCATGTGCTGAATAGGTGGGAGGGGTTTATAGACGCCCCGTGGATTCTAGAAGTAACCTTACTGCCACAATCATGTTAAATGGTTACTTTCTATATTGCACATGCCTCTATCAACAGTGAACAGACTGTTCAGTCATTGAATATTCATTGTAATCATTCCCTACAAAGATGGTAGATTAAATTAAATGGTCATGGACGATAACATCAAAAGGTTATTTCATGAGGCAGTCATGTCATGTTCAGGCAGCATAACATAGGCCACAGCAAATGATTAAGTTCTGAGTCTAGAAATAATATCTTACTTACCTCTCTCCCTGTGTTAGTCTGCTTGGGCTGCCATAACACGGTGTCAGAGAATGGTCGCTTACACAACAGAAATGTATTTTCTTACCGTTTTGGAGGCTGTGAAGTTGAAGATCAAGGTACCAGGTGGTTAGGTTTCAAGCCCGCCTGCAGATGGCCACCTTGTTACTGTGCCCTGTGGCTGGGGTAGACTTGAGGTGGGAGAAAAAAGAAAGAAGAAAGAGAGGATGAGCCCCGGTGTTGCTTTTACAAGTACTCCAATCCTAGGGGACCAGGGTCTCAGCCTGTAACCTTATTCAACCTTAACTCCTTGTAGAGCCTAACCCCAGAGACAGTTACAGTGAGGGTTAAGGGTTCAACAAATGCATTTTAGAGGGACACAATTCAGTCTATAGCACTCCCCCAACCCAAAATACACAACTAGCCCACTGGGTCTAATCCCCTTTTGTGGTAGGTAAGTAGGCCAGCTGAATTATCAGCTGCCCTGGCCAGTCAATCAGCTATAATAGGAAAAGTTAGAGGATTCAGAGAGAGGAATCCCTCACCTGAAGTTAGAGGGCCAGTCAATATTAGAAGGGACCCAAAATGAAATGCCTGGCTTAGGGTGCCTATCATACTTGGAGAAATCCAGGGACACTGGAAACACATTTTCAATCAAGTTACAATGTCGAAAGGAAGTCCAAGGCTCCTGAAAGGGGCACTGGTGGAGGCTGGGCAGTGAGGGTGGCGTTGCGTGCCGGCACACAGATCTAACAGGGACTAAAAAGCGATCTGGATGGATTCCCACACCAGCCAGTATCCTCGGCGAGAATGGCACACGTTTCTCTACGTTAGGGCAGCTGCAGGGCACGACATACAAGCAGGCAAATAGATCCCCACTGCGTTAAAATAGACTCCAGTACCAAAAGGTGACTGAGCCTGTGGAATCATCCTTACAGCATCTTAGGTAAATAAGACCGTGTGCATTTAAAGCAGAAAGTAACCTCCCGACTTCTCTGTTTGGGGGGACAGTGTATTTATAGGACAAAGCACATTGCTCTTCTCCTAACGGGCGCAAGAGCAGTTCTGAACCGCATTCAATGTAAATAAAGACCTCAAATGGTAACAGTTAAAGCGATCACAAATTTGTTTTGGCGAAAGAAAATTTCCACAATGTCAGCGACATTTTGATAATATAACATTTAATTTTCACCAAATTAGAAGAATCCCAAGAGGGAGACTAATTTCAAAGAAAAATAAGAATTAAAAAAAAAAATGAAACATTTCCCATCCTTTCAATTTCCCCCTTTGCCATCTTAATGGTTTAATGCATGCATATTTATGGAAATAATTAAATTGCTTTCAAAATTTCTAGAGAGTACATGTCTTCCTCACGCGTTTTTCCCCTCGAGTATTCTGTGTTCATTTTTAACGTTTTCTTCTTCTGCACAAATATCAGTGGGGAATGTCTATACCCACACTCTGCCTAAAATTTGTCAGTGCCATCCACGAAAGTTAAAACTGCCACCTTTGGTGATTAATCAAGCTTGCTCTAAATGGGATTAATTCAGGCAGTGTATGGAAAAGATTGTCAGGGTGCAAGTCCGTCTTCCTGTCTGTCCCCAGGTCTTCTTTCTCCCCGTGCTGAATTGAAAATGAAGCTGAGCTGTAATCTTGTGTGGCAGATACTGGATCTTTCTTTTGATAAACATCTAAAATGCTAATGAATGTGGGCTGCAGTTCCGAAAGAAGCAGCTCATGATGTGACAAGAATCTGGAGGGTAAAAAAAAACCCGAAAAACGAAGAAGAACTTTCTGATTTAAAAGAACTCTTTTTGTTCACATTCGGTATTGTTTCCTGGAGAAGAAAAAAAAATTTGCTCCACAGAAAAACAGAAAAAAAAAATTTCTGCTACATCAAAATGCGGAAGCATGAAAAACCGATGAGCTTTCAGATTGTCCTCTTTTGCATGCAAATCATATCAGAAGTTCTCATTAGCATAAATGCATGAGCAACTCTAAATGCTTTTAATTTCCAATCTCAGCCAGCAGAGGAGTAATTTGTCACTGTCAGGGTGAAAATCTAAAAAGAAAAAAAAAAAAGAGCGAGCAAGAAGGACTCCATGCTAAATTGGAATCATATAAATTTTTGATTTGCTAATTGACTGATGCTGCAGTTCAATCAGCTGCCTCGAAGGTGTAAATAATTCAATATACCGTCAGAAATAAAAGCGTAATGTGCCTCCACCGAAAAGATATTAGCAGTCAGGGCAGCAGGACATACCTGACCATGTCTGTTTCACAGATACCCCTTTAGTCAAATTATAAGTCTTCTGAAAGCAACTGCACTCATACAAACCAATAAAAACCCCTCGGTGAACCCCCAGCTTTGCAAGAAGAGATGTTAGGACTGAGGCAACGAAGCAAACAGAACT
Source organism: Lyroderma lyra (assembly GCA_004026885.1). NCBI lineage: Eukaryota > Metazoa > Chordata > Mammalia > Chiroptera > Megadermatidae > Lyroderma > Lyroderma lyra. The sequence continues at coordinate 4,882 of PVJL010005654.1, read as the reverse complement.
CGGCCATCTTTTAACTGTGAGCATCCCAGCAGGGCACCAGCCAGGCTTCACGGAGTCCCCTCCATCGCTTGCTTGCTAACACAATTGCAAAGAGGCAAGAGAGACAAGGAAAAATCTCATCTCCACTCCTGCTACCTTTCAATCTTCTCTTTCCTTTAATCAGCTGCTTTGGATGTCATACGCTAAATGTGTTTATTGCAAAAATATCTCATTAGTGCTGGCATGATCTGGATAGTTTAAAAGCTACTCCCCGTGGTTTATTTTTATCATGTAGTTCTTGTTATATGAATGCCCTTACCTGGAAATGCGTTAAATTGCATCATCCCAAAAAGTGAGTTTATAAATATTTTAGGAAATACTGCTCAATTCAAAGTCAGAAGGAATAAATCTGACCAAATTGCAACTTATTGAAACTACATTTTATCTCGGAAATCTGTATTTTCTTTAGTAACAATCTTAACAGGAAGATTGAGGAGATAGGCTATAACCATCCTCGGGTACTCTCCTTACAAAAAGTGAACCTGATGCTAAAGTGAAAATGCCGGTGCTCTGGGTGAATTGCAAGTAGAAATGAACTTCAGACGGATCACCCTGATAAGATATTACAGAGGGAGCATGTGCCAGCATTCATGTGAATTCATTTCAACTACTTTTCAGTTTCAGGACGCAGACCCTAGCCTTGATTAATTTGTGCACCCAAAGCTCTGTAACAAATACCACAACCTATTGGAAAACTGAAAGAAAGGAATGCAAAACTAAGTTCTGTAAACTTAATTCAGCAAGTAATATGTATTTTAAAGAAAGAAAAATGATAGCCAATCTTCTAAACCCATTTACCACGAGGCCTCATGCTAGACTCTGGCCCAAATCCTGCCCCTATAAACTCATTCCTCAGTAATCCTTCCAAACAATCATTCTAGGAAGCCCCAGGGTGAGTAACGTGCGATCACATAATGCACATATGATGTCTTATGCAATATGTGTTGTGGGCTATTCAGTTTTTAAATATTCTTTCATGTACTGTCCTTCCCTGATTCCTTCTTACACCTCTGGGGAGATGGAATGAGATGGAATAAGAACAAAACCTTGTAATTCTTAGCTTTTGAATGTTAAGGGTCAAGTCCCAGGGAACTGAGCACCAAAATCTTTAGCCCTTTACATCATAAAAATTAATGTTAGAAAATAAATTTGAATGAACACATGATCAATGAAAGCCAATATTGGTTTTTTCTTTTTTCTGCCCCGGACCACATAGCATAACCAGAAGCCTAGAAGAGATGATAACCAGAGCAAAAGCAATGTGAGAGACTGAATCGAAAGCTACAAATGGACAATGGCCAGAGCATATGTAAAAAGAGCGCTTTGACCCACAACCTACAGCAACCTGCCCAGGAAATCAACCCCCTTATCTACAAGGAATCACCCAGGAAGTCAGCCCACTTATGAGTCAGACTTGTGGGAAGCCATATTGCTAGCTTTTGTAACAACCCAGGAAGCTAAACAAAAATGTCTATAATAACGATGCGAAATGACCAGGACTTGACTAATAGTAACAGCCTCCCTCATTTTTGCACCCCTTCCAACCTAGGACCAACCAGAGAAAGCTACCCCAATGGCTCACACGCGCACACGTCATCCATGTAGCCACCGACAGCTCCTCTGCACAACAGCCTTGCTCAGGGCACACTTGAGTCTTCTCTTTCCTCCACTGAAAGCTCTCCCAGCCTCTGCCTGACTCTTAGGCTCTGCCACATGTAAGTGACAGTGGCCCACTCAGTTCAGAGTAAATAGCCTTTGCTTTTATCATTTGGTTGGTCTTTACTGATTTCCATCAAAGGGAACCTGGGTTCCCAAGGGGGGGCCCATCTCCTCCTTGGATGAACTAGGTCAGGTTGAACTTCTAGGTCAGGTTGTGGGATCCAAGAGCACAGAGGACCTCGGCCTTGTCTCCTACTGTCTTGCAGAGGTGAGAGACTTTACAGCAGGAGTGTCCAAACTTTCGGCTTCCCTGAGCCATATTGGAAGAAGAATTGTCTTGAGCCACACAAAAAATGCACCGACAGTAACAACAGCTGATGAGCTAAACAAAAGATCCATGTGTTTTCAGAATGTTTTAAGAAAGTTTACAAATTTGTACAGCAAACTTGTCCAGCCGGCAGCCCACGGGCCTCATGCGACCCAGCACAGCTTTCAGTGTGGCCCAACACAAATCAGTAAACTTTCTTAAAACATTACGAGATTTTTATTTATTTATTTATTTTGCAACCTTTGTTTTAGCTCATCAGCTATCGCTAGATTTAGTGTATTTCATGTGTGGCCCAAGACAGTTCTTCTTCCAATGTAGCCCAGGGAAGCCAAAAGGCTGGACAGCCCTGCTTTACAGAGTCTGCCCAGGGTTGGGGAACACCAGGAAATAATCAACAATCAGAATTTATTGAGCACTTCCTATGTGCTGTTGTAAGAGGCCCTGAAGAATTAATTTCCATCCAGACCCCCAGGTGACCTTAGCTCCACTCTTCTTCTTGATAAAACCAGAGTTGCACAGGCCCCAGAGGCTAGACCAAAAGAGCAATGCCTCATCCCACCCCCAAGGACCCTTTCTGAGCCGCTAGTCCCACGAATAGCTGAACTTCAGCTGACCTCTCTTTGCTAAAGTTCTATAAAAATTTCACGCTTCCTCCCCAGGGCAGAGCATTCCTCCAGCGCCCCCTCTGGCTTGGCATTTCGAATGAAGGTTCATGCCTCACTGTGCTCTGCTGGGTTTTCTTGCACACCGCGTTCAATGTTTTACATGTTTTATTTAATCTAATATTCATAACAACTCTCAAAGTGGGTGCTATTATTATCCCCATTTTAAAGAGGGGCAACTCTGGCATGCAAATTTTACTTGGCAGTAATTGCCAGGACACATGGAATGCAGAGAAATACACTGAATGTAATACTGTGAGGGTTTCTTAACATCATCACCGTTGAAATTTTGGGTGGATAATTCTTTGTTGTGAGGTGGCCAAGCACTAGAAAGGAGGCAAGGATTAGCATTTCCTTTCTCTGTCCTTATAAAAGTTTATTTTAGTTTCACTTTTTAGAACAAGCCTTTATTAGTTTTGTAATTTGAAAAGCATCAAGGAAGGAAACTTGCAAGAGAAAAGAAAGATCACCTTTGTTTTCTCAGCAGCCACATCACATTACTGGTTTTTATTGAGCTCATGATTAATTAAACTTTATAAGCCTGCTTTTACATAAATCGTTTTGTCTCCTCCAACCTGTACTCATAAAACTGATTTTTCAAGCAAAATTCAGAGCCTTATCTTTAATCTGTGATAAATTTCACATTCTTTGTTTTGGTCTTGCATTGCAAACTGGTGATTGTTTAATTTTGGCTCTTTCATCCAACTCGCAAGCTGTACCTCCCAGTTATGTATCACTTGCAGGTGTGGTCACTGCATTTCAATGTTAAAGTAACACTGCCAAGGACAAAACTAGGAGCCTCACAACTTGCCTGAAAACCTCCTGCCTGGAAGTGGTCATAATACATTCATAAACATCATTCTAAATTATTCCACCACCCACTGGCTCTGCAGCTACCCATGCTGCCGGGGGGAGGCCAAGCACCCAGTGCCTGGTGCCCTCAGGAGTTGGGCCCCATTTGCATGGCCATGGGGTGGCCTCGATTACCAGCTCACAAAACACTAGAGGTATGAAGTAGCTCACTGCCTCTCATGTGCTTATTTTCACTCAAGGATGAAGTCCCTGAATGGAGAAACTGAGAAGGACCATCTCCCCCTCGTTCAGCCCAGAGCACGGCATGTTGGACACTCCGAAAATATTGAATGAATGGATGAATAAACAAATAGACGAAGGCAATTTTCATACATTTAAAGCAGGTGCTTTGTGACATCGTCAATGCCTTGGACTTTGATTTCTTTCAAAATATTTGCTCTAAAATACCTTTCCCTTTGGAACACAATTTGCGTTGATGGAGCAGCGGAATGGAAGCTGACGAGCTCTGCCCTCCCTCTGTCACCCGTTGGCCCTGTACGGCTGCTCCAGGCAGAGGGCCTCTGGGAGTCTGTCTTGCTCCAAACAGAGCTTTAAACAGGTCTTTCTGTTGTCTGGCAGGTTTTTTTGCTTTGTTTTGTTTTTGCAAGCCTCGGCTCATTCTGGGCATCACCCCCACCTTCAGGCATCATCTTTATAAATTTGCATGGTTATTCAGGCTCAACCCCTTCGCGTCCTGTCTGCGTCCTTTTCCAACACAAGCTCATCGGGTCATTCCTAAGCAGTCACATAGTCACACGTGGTGGCGTGCACAATCCCCTTCTCCTTTCTCAGCAGGGTCCTTTGCAATTGTCTTGTTAGAATTTTGTTTATAAAGGTGGCTGCCTGGCCTAGTGGGTAAGGCAACTGGCTTTCAATCAGAATTTTGTTTATAGGAACCTGAGCTGTATGTTCTTATATATGTTCTTCGGCCATAAAATACCCATATTTTACATATATATTGAAAATGGCTTTTCTAAAATCTGGGACCACCCTTGTTGTGCTCGGCTATTAATGTTTTCTCCCCAAGTTTATACCATTTCTAGCTACCCAGCCCATGGTTTTTCCTATTTGTGCAATTGAAGAATTATTTGTGAAGTCAGAGAGACATGATATAACCTTGCTTTGACTGTTTTATTGAGTAATTTCTTACTCTCGGGGTGCCTCAGTTTCTCCATCTCTAAAAAGGAGATAATAATTGTACCTATTCAAGCGGCAGCTTCTCTCACTACCAGCTTTCTATTCCATACCAGTTGTTTATATAGGGGTTCTCAACCAGGGAAATTTTGTTTCCTGGGGGACATTGGGCAATGTGTGGGACCTTTTTGGTTTTCACAACTGGGGG